>JALMQS010000291.1:8351470-8516828 GCA_024734495.1 Forficula auricularia | reverse complement strand
TTACCCTTGATAAAGAGAATATAATTCTGTGTAAAGAATTGCTTAGAAGTGCTATTGGCACCACACAAATCTATTATTTTTCTTGTGAATTTGTCACTGAGCTGGGCGGATATAATTTTTTTAAATAAGGGCTGAAGGTCCTTAGTTAAAGGCTTTTCTATTAAAGCGGTGGCAACCAAAATTTCTTTAGAGGGAGAATAGGAATTATTCAAGCCGGCCAATCGGCTGAGTGTGTCAGCCACTAAATTTTGACTGGCAGGAATATATTCTACTGTGAGATTAAACCCTTGAATAAACTCGGACCACCGAGAAAGTTTGGCATTGTGCACCAGCACAGACTGGGACAGCGTTTCCAATGCCCGATGGTCAGTTCTCACTATTATAGGGTACCCTAATACAATAGTTCTGAAGCGTTGTAAAGCCCACACAACCCCCAATAACTCAAGTTCCGTAGCAGTGTTAGACCTTTCGTATGACAACAGACAGCGACTGGCAAAGGAAATTACCCTTTCACCATTTGCAGGGTCTCGCTGTACTAAAGCGGCACCCAGCCCCCTAAAACTTGCATCTACATAGATAATAAAGGGTTGGGAATAGTCAGGAAAGGCTAAAAAAACTTTTCGCATGAACTCACGTTTACATGCTTCAAATTGGGCTGAGAGGATGGGGCTCCACTCCCATCGCTCCCTATTAGCGGCTGTTCGTAGCGGGTCCAAAACCGCCGAACAATGTGCAAAATAGCGCCTGTAATAGGACACCAAACCTAACCAAGACTTTAATTGTTTACGGCTAGTTGGAATGGGCCAGTCACGGATTATAGCCATTTTATCCTCATCGGGCCTAACCCCATGTACCGATAAGACATGACCTAAGAATCTGACTTCCCCTTTAAAGAATTCCGACTTCGTAAAATTAACCGTAATGCCAAAATCGCGAAACCGTTGAAATAAAACTCTCAGGTGTTGGAAATGTTCGACTCCCGAATTTGACGTCACCAAGATGTCGTCAACATAATTGACAGCGAAGGCCTTTGTGTTAGTACCCAGTAACCTCTCCATAGCACGATTGAACGAGGCTACGCTCGTTTTTAAGCCAAAAGGCAGTCTAGCAAACTGATAGCTTTTTCCATTGAAAAGAAAGGCAGTACATGGGCGGGAGTCAGGGTGCAGCGGAATTTGCCAATAAGATTGGGTAAGGTCAATTAAGGACAGTACCTTTGGATGGTGTGATAATAATAACAATTCTTCAGGTGGTGGAGGAATTTCGCGCATGGACTTCATCCTAGCATTGAGCATTCTCGCGTCCAAGCACATTCGGATGGTATTATCTTTTTTAAGGACTGTTCGAATCGGGCTTACATACTCTGAATTGGATCTTTCGACTACTCCCCATTTTAAATATTTTTCCAACAGTTCCTCTAGGGGTTTTCTATGGGCCATGGGAATCGGGTAGGTTTTGGCCTTGAAAGGAACTACATCAGTTAGTTCAATTACATGTTGGTAGCCCTTCATACACCCAGGCTCGGGGGAAAATATATCCTGGAACTCATTTAAGAGTTCATGTAACTGTCGCCTCTCTAGAGAGGATGCGGGCTCAGGCACATCCTCCAGAGGCAGCAGTTGTTGGGATAGACTCGTTGTCCTGGTTTCACAAAGGGCCACCGCAAAGGACTCTTGAAAATGGACCGGGACCTCGGGAACACTATAATTTTGACCCTTTATCTCAATTGCTACAGCATGGGACTGAAAGGATAGTTTTACGAGGTTTTCTCTGCACCAGTCGATGCCTAACAAACACTCTAGCTTCAATTGAGGGACTATCAAAAAGGTCGACCTTATCTCAATTTGATTGAGACAGAAGGATAAGGATGCGGCTATGGAAATTTTTTTACTCTTGCAACCCGCCACACCATGCAAAAAGGTCGCTTGAATTCTGATAATGCTGTGATCGACACCTTCAGCTACTAATTTTAAAAATGTATTTTCGCTTAACAGCGTTACTTCGCTTCCAGTGTCAATCAAAGCAGATAATTGATGAGTGGACCCAAAAGTGACTTCCACCCATAGACAATTGGTGGCGGACGGGTTGAATTTTTTAACCTCCCTTGGGGATTCCTCGCCTTTTTGACGATCCGCCTGTAAGCAGTGCGAGTGCTTTTGACCCCTTTTCCTTACTAACTTTGGTTGTGGGGTCCCGTAACCAAAGGATTGAAGTTTCCCAACAAAGAATGGTCTGGCTCCTGCTCCCCAAACAAACGAGTTTCATTGATTCCAGGATGGGACGTGAGGGCCGCTATAAAGGGTCGGTGTGGCCCACGAGAACCCTGTTGGTTGTTCCATCGGTTGGGATGGCTATTCCCTCGACCAGGACCTCCCCTCCCCTGCGAACCAGTGTTGGGGTTATTTTGAGAGGTGGATTGATACGGGCCATTCCGGAAGTTCCCGGAAGGGTGGCCTCGTCCTCTACCATAACCACCTATGGGGTTAAATGCAATGTTTTCTCGGGGTTGTTGCGGTGTTGGAATAGAACAGGCTCCCATCTTTTCTAATTTCTCAACCGCATCGACAATGGGTTTTAGCTCCATTGGCAGTGTAATGAGATGTGCTTGGATTTTTTGTGGTAAGTTTTTCACCAGGATGGGAAGGATATGGGCTTCTTCAGATCGGAGGTCTAGTTGGGAAGCCCAATCACAGCGGCCTCGCAACTGATCGGCCAAGGGTTCATTTTTGAGAAACTCAGTGTGCAGACAGTCGGCAATAAATTTTGCCTGCACATCTGAACTCCACACTTTGGCCAGAAAAAGCTTACTCAGTTCGCTAAATGTGTTTACCTTCCCCCTTGTCGTTAGGGCCCATTCTCGTATTGTACCCTCTAAACAATATAAAAAAGCCTCTATTGATTGTTGATCATTCCATGCATAGGTTTCTTTCAACTTTTTAAATTCGGAAAGAAAAACCTTAGGGTGTTTATTGCTGACTTTCAGCTTACCGGTACATTTTATGACATTTTCGCAAACTAAACGGATTTCGGAGAGGGGCATGTAAAACCCAGGGGCCCCAGATGGCATTGTGGTGTTGTTGGAAGTTGTTCTAGTGTCACCATTTCCCCCTTGCATTACTCTGCCAAGCCCCACCTCAATGCTTGTTACTTTTTCCTTTAGGTCTTTTATGCCCTGCGTCGCCTGGTTCAGTGAGCGTTGATGGGCTTGATCAACAGTCACAATTTGATTGCTTAAATTTCCTTTAACCTGTTCTACTTGGGTGCTGATTTCTAATCTCATGGCTGTTTCTAAGCTATTTATAGCCCTGTTCGTACCTTCTTCAATCTGCACCATTGTCTGGTCCGCCCCTTTTCTCACCTGTTCCCGGAGGTTTTCCTGCTCAAGTTTTATCTCGTCAACCTCCTCTCTCATCTGTTCCATGTCCCGAACATAATAGTCTACCTTGCCTTCCAGCCCATCTATTTGACTTTTTAGGTCTTTACCCATTTCCTTCATTTCAGTCTTTAAACCCGCCATGTTAATAGTTGAAATATTCATATTGCTATCCATTTTCTTTTCTAAATCGATTTTTAAGCAGTTTATTGAACCATTTATATCATTTTTTAAGCTACCCTCTAAGCTGTTTATTGAACTATTCATTTTACCCTCTGTATCTTTTATATCATTTTTTAAATCCTTAAACAATGCCGTTATTTGTGCCATATCAATTTGTGTTTGTGGGAGACTAGGTTGTAAAAAATTCTGTGTAATATTGGGCTGTGAAATGCCCTGCAACTCACATGATATCGTCTCCACTTGGGCCTGGTCTGGTTGGTTGTTGAGATTGTTTAACGCCGAGGAGTGTGCCAATGGTTGTTGCTCTCCTTCTTCCAACAGTTCTGCGATTGACGGCATTGTTATTTCAGGACAGATGGTATCACTATTAAAAAAAATAAATCAAATTAATTAGGCCCTTCACGCCAATTATTTCACAAGATTTTGGACTAAAAAAATAAAATGATAATTAATTACAACAAATACACACAGGTTGAACTTGTTTCATTCGTCATATCGGTGCGGTCCTCCATGTAATGATTTAACCTACTTATGTTAAATCTGGGTGAGGCCCAATTTAGGATTTAATTGTGTAATGGTATTTTTAGCACTCTGGAATTAAAAGATTGAAGTTTTTGATAGAAAAGATTTTAATTTATGTAAAAAGAATAAGCATTTGGTACAATGTGTGTTAGGAGAATAACTCTATATCAGCAAAGAAAGACAATGAAAAAGATTTTAATTTAAACAAAAGAAGAATAAGCATTTGGTACAATGTGTATTAATAGAATAATAATATATATAAGTAAAGAAAGACAATGAATACAGCGATTGAAACAAGTTGAAACTGAGTATGTGTAAAGTGACTGAATTTAATATAAGTTTAATTAACAAAGAAAATGAACAATAATGGTGGACGGCGTGGATCAGCTGAGTCATAGAGTTTGTGTCCGCTAGCTTGCCTCCGGCTGACTGACTCCGCCAGTCGAGATCTCCCTCCACGCGCAACTCATGATAGCAACGGGGCGGGGAGCAATGACAGGCTGCCAACTGCACCTACTAAATGAAACAATAAAACAAACCTGGCAAGCTATATGCCGATAGAGTATATAGAGAGGAAAGCTTGCGTATTTGGAAAAAGCACTCTCTAGCGGGTCATGCTCAAACTCTTAGTCCTTAAGAGCCATTCATAGAGCATATTGTCACATGACATTCAGTCTGACATTTTGTTTTTGTCATAGATAAAAGATTCCACAGGCTTTGTTTTTATCAAACATTCATTTAGAAAATTTTCCAACGTACACATTTATCGATTAAAATATCATTAAATATGGCTAGTTCTCGACGTCAATGTTGTGTGAAAGGTTGCTTTCGCGACACAAAATCAGATAAAGAACATACTTTTTTTGGACGCCCTAAAAACAATGAAATGTAAGTAACCTATTTAAAATTAACTAATAATTTATTTCTTTGATTTTTATGTGTTAATTCTTGTATAATTTAATTATAGAGCTAAACGCTGGTGTCAATTTGCTGATATCCATGAAAATAATAAATATTTCTTTATATGTTCTGACAATTTTTAATCAAAAACAATTTATAAAAAATATCCACGACGTCTGCAGCGAGATTCTCCAGAATGAAGTGATTTCGTATCCACATTAAAGCCGTCCGTCCACAGGTCTCCAAACACCGGCTCTTGATTAGATTTTGTGCCAGAAGCCACAACATATATATACATATTTTTATTAAAATAAAGAATAGCCTATATTTTATAGGTAAATAGATATATCTTATTTTAATTTAATAAAAAAAAGATCATTTCAATTAGAAAATAAAGTAAAAATATTGTTTATTTTTTTAAGTGTCTAGGTGATTCTTTGAAGGTTTTCCTCAAATAACTAATGTTGGCGAATGCGAATCACAAAAATTCCATTGAAAAGATTGTATTTATTTATTAAAATATTTGTAATGTCATTTTTTGGTCTAAATAAAAAAATGGTTAATTTTAAATTATTTTCAAGTATTTATTTTATATATGAATTTCCTCCTAGTCCCTCAAAGTCCCTGAATCTTAATTAAATTATTTTCAAAAAAAGAAACTCAAAAAAGATACTTAAATCTTTACATTAATTATTTGCCAAAGTTTTTTTTTTAATAAAAGTACGATTTTATTATATATATATTTTAAAGATTTGTATTTATTTTAATTACAAAACAATTAATAATTTTTTCTTTAATATACAGGGTGATTCACGGTCGATGGGACGTTATCCGTTTTATGTAAAACAGAAAGTCGGATTTTTTCTGAAAATTTACCACCTTACATTTTCTTACCTGTTCTATCTATCTAAAAAATATAGTTGCTGTGACTTTTCAATGGAAGCCGAAACGTCGCAAGGCTGAAAATATTTTAGATCGATAGAACAGATAAGAAAATATAAGGTGCTAAATTTTCAGAAAAATCCGACTTTCCGTTTTACATAAAACGGATAACGTCCCATCGACCGTGAATCACCCTGTATATAAGCTCATGATAAATTATTTTGAATCATCCGCTGTGTGACGTCACCAAAATTTTTCTCGATGAGATGCGGTTCCCGCCATTTTGCTTCAGTATACGACCCGCCAGAGAGCTCTGTAACTCGTATACGCTAAAATACATAGGGCCCTTATGGAGCCTTCCTCTCTATATACTCTATGCTCGTGGGTATTGACTACCACTGTGTATTTTAGCGGGAAATTCGCTCCCGGCATCATCAATTTCACTAACTAAAGCAGTGACTTGGACATTGGAAGTTTGAGGGTTGGCGGATATTGTAGAGGTGGAAGGCGTAGTAGATAGGTTAGGAGATAGGCAAAGGGTTACCTGTATTGATAATCGTATTATTTATCATTCCATGACCTGCCATTAAAAGTGACCTGAGGCGTTTCGACGTTTCTCTCGCTGCACTGTACATTATTTCGGATTCTGTGTCCGTTAGGCTCTCTATGCGGTGTTTTAGTTTGTCGATTTCTGCTTTCTTTTCCTTTAATTCCGAATAAAGAAAGTTAAGATTATTTTTATTAGAATTACTGTTTATTTCTAAACTTATCTCTTCTACTTCCTTCTGAATGAAGTCGAGAGCTTTTTTATTCTATTCATTTCCTTAGACATCCTAAAGATACAAAGAACAAAACTAGGAGAGTTCAATCAGCTATATATATCTATGATCGATAATCTAATCAATCTGGCTCTTGGAGGACCATTTAATGGTTAAATGCGGGGTTTACATTTACATTTACTTTAATTTTTTATATGCTTTCTCCAAATTTGAGAAAGATATAGAGAAAAACGAAGGACCGGGTTTATATCTATTGTTAGCTTAACAACGAGGTTGTAAGGCTCGCAGCGAATAGGTTGTAAGGCTCGCAGCGAATATATGTCTAATTACAAAAGCGAATATATGTCTAATTACAAAATGAATGGTTTCAGTGGTGGTAAAGGGCAGCCTCTGAATTATCTCGGAGAGATGAATAAGTGTTCTTTTGTCTCAGAACCAATGATGAATGCTTTTTGATGTAGGCACCTTGGGTGTGCCAAAACTGCAGCAGTGTATAAACCTGCAGTGTTTTATTTTAGGAACCTTTCAGAGAATTGATTGTACCTTCAAGTCACTTTTAATGATATGCTTGCTTATTTCAACAAACTAACTTTTATTTAGTTATTAAACTAAATATTTATTGACTATGACGAAAAATATAGTCGAATGAGTATACCAGCGTAAAAATGTGGTGCGATATTTATTCAGATGTTGAATCGAAGAAGTTTGAAATAAGAAGGGTGGCAAAAATACGATATCAAAAGGAGGTTGGTTCGAAAAGGATGCATGTTAGGGTGTTTCTAGGGCACAAAAATCCCTAGCGCCGAGAAACCGAATTGGCGTGGATTTTGAGTTTTCTATAAGATTACTTATATTTAACCATATATATATATAATTAAGGTTTTGTCTGTATATTGGTTCAAATCACGCCAAATTTTGGTTGCACACGTTTCAAGCAAAGTTATGAACGAAAACACCCTCAACAAAATTCCTGTCTGTCTGTCTGTCTGTCGGTATGTCGGTGTGCCTGTCTGTATGTTTCCATGGGTTCCGCGAAAAGTTGCTCACGATTCACGTAAAAACGGCGGAATGGATTATTATGAAGTTGCATATTTACATCAGATGTCTTCTAACTTACGTTTTTAGCTATATAACGTTTTGATACTTTGACCCCAGAAGGTGGTTTTGGGGGGGGGGGGGGAGCACACAAATGAAAATTATCAAATAACTCCCAAACCTAACCCAAAACTATTAACCCTACGGCAAATTTTATGATAAACAAAGTTGTAGGGGATGTGATTTCTGACAACTTTTGTTTAAAAAAATTTTCCCCAAAAAACCACCCAAAAAGGGGAGGAGGGTGAAAAAATGTAAAATATAATTTTTTTCGATGTTCACTTATTAGAGCTTTTTTTGTAGAGCGAAATGCCATGGTTTCCCTCAATTTTTTTAATCAAAAAAGTTTCAGCCGTTTTTGAGATATTTCGAAAAAAAGAAGGAAAAAACCACTTTTTAATGCGCGATTACAATACTTGACCATATCCTGTATGGTAAAGTAAAAATAGTTCTTATGAAAGTTGTTCAGTTTTTTTTGTTGATTAAGTAGACGTATAGAAAAATATAGGGTTCCATTTTAAAAACAGAAGTTGACATTGAAATACCCATGAAAACTTGTTCTACGCCGACAAACAATAGTGTAGTTTAGCTTACCCCTCGATATAAACAAACTTTTATTTGAAACTTTTTTCTATATAATGCACTGTTTTTGAGTTATAACACTGTCTCAAGAGAAAAAAACTCACCCGGTATATATAGAATCGGTTTCTCGAGAACGGCTCTAACGATTTGGATGAAATTTACGGGTTAGGGGGTTTTTGTGTTGACGATTCGATCTGTCACGGTCTCATCTTCGGCTAAGTTCTTTTTGATGGGTTTTTTGTTAATTGAAATAATTATTCACAGATGGTTGTCTCGATAAAAATGTATAATTACATTTTTCTCAATTTTCTTTTAATAAAATTAATTGGTTTTTTTATTTTAAATTCCACTAATAGATCATTACAAATATTATTATATATTAGAATTTGCCAATTTAATTAATTAAAGATATTTTTTCTATGAAATGATTTATCAGAATATAAATTTCATTCTCTTAAAAAATACGACAATTTGAAGGATCGGGCCTCCTTCTACAGGATTTAAAAGGGTCAACGAAAGAACATCGGTGTATGTTAATATTATTTTTAATTGCAATTACATTCAAAGTTTTATGGTCAGTGATATGTCTTGATGATGGCCATAGCGGGTCAAAACGTTGGTAAAAATATAAATTTCAATTTTATTTTATTTTGGCTGCGATTAAAAATCGACCTTTTTAACCTGAATTTAAAATTAAAAATAATATTAATATCTCGCTTTTAATTGAATCAAAAAATTACCGACAATCGCTCGGTGTACCAGGTACCTAATAATTATTACTCTTGAGCTTTTACTTTTTTTTTAATATAGGTAAAAGAGAATGTCAAGGTTACTTTTGGCGATGGCTCTAATCGGGCTGGCCACAAGTCAATACCCACGACCTCAACGCCGGCCTTCCCAATCACCTGATGAGCGGCTCACTTTGAAATACCGATGGCGTCATCTTGAATTTGATTGGCCATCCGAAGAATTAAGACAACAGGTAATAACACTTAACATTAACACGCCTAACAAAAGCAACATCATTATAAATTATAAATACACGTAAAAACAAACAAAACAAAGTGCTAAGACCATCGACATTATACTATATCCAATTCGCCTAGCCCCCTATAAGTAAGCAAAAACATGGCTTTATGGTAGTTGTTTCACCATATGGGGTTTCTTAGGATTTTTTTGAAATTTAGAAAGATTATTATTTAAATACTTGTGCATCGAATGGTGGCAAAACTAAATTTATGAACTAAATAGTTCTAGAGATATTAGATTGCAAAGAGAGTTTTTCAGACTCTTGTACATTGCACTATAGGGGATATGGGAAAGTTTCAAGGGCGGATCCAGGAATTTTTTATGGGGGGGGGGGGGGGGGTAGAATGTATATAAGGTGGCCGATGTATATAAGATCTACTTTTTATCTCGAAAGTGTGTCGCGATCGAATTGTCCAAGCGGGGGGGGGGGGGGGGGGTCAGAGACGCCCACACACACACACATAGGACTTTATTTTCAATTTAAAAATTTTTTTAAAAAAATGTTTTTTTTTTTGTTTATTTTAAGTTCATTAAAATAAAAAAAAAATATAAAAATTGTTATAAATTCCCTGTAGATTTGGCCGCCGTTTTTTGGCCTCTGCGTGCGACGCACGTGTTGCACTCCCGCCAGGCACGGGCCTCTATGGGGGGGGGGGTCGCTCCCTCCGCCCCCCCCTGGATCCGGCCTTGGAAAGTTTATATACATATTTAATTATAATTAAGAAACTCTTCTTACCATTGTAATAAAAAGCTAAACCAACATTAATATAGATTATTGTATTTTTTTTTTTGCATTGTTTATATATGATTTTGATGTTTTATTTTGTAATTCTTTGTAAATTTTTTTTTATTTTTCTTGATGTAACACTCATTATACACATGTTTGACATTTTTCATTTTTTTTTCTGTAAGTGGACTACTAGTCCGTAAAATTATCTCAATAAATAAATAAACAATAACTAATACATTTTTTAAGAAAATTTTTAACCGACTTCAAAAAAGGAGGAGGTTCTCTATTCGACTGATTTTTTTTTTGTGTGTGTCTATGTTACCTCATATCTCCGCCAATTGTGAACCGATTTTGAAAAAAAAATTTTGCATCGGGTTCAGTCTAGCTTCCGATTGGTCCCATTTTTTTCATTGGTATTAGACCTTTTTTGTTAGGTTTGTTCAGGCCTTTATGAACCGATTTCGATGATTCTTTTTTTATTGGAAAGGGGGTATCTTAGGGATGGTGTCATATTAATTTGGTCAAGTTCTTCTCTCTCTCTCCGCCAATTGTGAACCGATTTTGAAAAAAAAAAATTTGCATCGGGTTCAGTCTAACTTCCGATTGGTCCCGTTTTTTTCATTGGTATTAGACCTTTTTTGTTAGGTTTGTTCAGGCCTTTATGAACCGATTTCGATGATTCTTTTTTTATTGGAAAGGGGGTATCTTAGGGATTGTGCCATATTAATTTGGTCAAGTTCTGATGCTATGATCACTATTAATAACATCATTAAAAAGAGAAAAATAAAAATAATTTTTAAGGAAAAAAATAAAACCGACTTCAAAAATTAAATGCAACAAATAAAATACACTAAAAGGTATAAAATAATTATTAACTTATTTAGTTACAATTAAACGACGAAATATTAACATGAAATTACTTTTTGAAGTTGGTACTAAACAAACTATACCTATAAGCGAGCGTACCCGCCAAACCTACTAAGTAAGATCCGTCGAGTGCGATTCATAAAAGGTATTTGTTTGGCACCGACTTCAAAAAGTAATTTCATCTTAATATTTCGTCGTTTAGTTGTAACTAAATAAGATAATAATTATTTTATACCTTTTAGTGTATTTTATTTGTTGCATTTAATTTTTTGAAGTCGGTTTTATTTTTAATTCATAGTTACAGGTTACAACACAGTTTCTGAGATAATAATGAATAAATAATGAACCTCCCCTAATTTTAAATATTTATTTTTACCCTTTTGTTATTTAAAAATAAATTTACCATTGACTTGTATTCAAATTCAACTTATCCAGGTCAGTTACTTTCTGTTGCTCCTGAAGATAGGTTAGCCACCCGAAATGTATATATCGAGATTGAAGTCTCTCCAAAAAATAAATTCATTTTATTATTATCTCTTAATGTGAAACCTACCAAGTATTTTTTATCCAATAATTTATAATAATATTGTTAATTTTCTATCTAGGCTCTGTCCTCGGGACTCTTCCAGCCTGGAAATAATTTCCCTATGGGTGCAGCCGCTTACAAAGATAGGATTTTTATCTCTGTACCAAGACGACGTAACGGGGTTCCCGTTACACTCACCTATATCTCTAAATCTGGTAATTAAATCTCTCTTTGCCATTTTGTTAAGTTCATAACTTTTACTGATTTAAGTTTTGTATTATACAAAACACTAGGTTGAACCCAAGCGCCTACGTTTGTATAAATGGTATAAATAAATAAATAAATTTCAGGAAAAATATTTTTCGATGTATTTGTAGAATTTTTTCATAATTTTATATTCACTGATTTCGTCGTTAAAATAGGATAAAAAATAGTATACAAATTGATCGTTTGACGCCCTTGTACCCACCGTCATTATAAAAAAAATCAGCTTTATTCTTCTACTTATGAGATCTTGACAAAGATACCTTGCATTCCTTGATAAAAATATTTTATTTTTATTTTTAGCTCCACAAAAATTCCACCCCACTTTCAAAATCCGATTAAAATTTTAATATAATTTTTGATTTCTAGGCAAGCATTGTAGCGATACTAATAGGGTTAAAAAATAAAAACTACAAACATGTAAATTCGTAGAAAGTTCTTTCTGGAAAAAAAATTGAATGCTTGTATTTTTCAAAAAGACAAAAAGAACTTTTCAGAATTTTGGCTCTTCCACCTTTGAAACTTCTGATTGAAAAATGCAAAAAATTGTGGGGGTGGGGGTCGAATCGTTATATAGAGCAGTGGTTCTTAACATTTTTAAGCTGCTACCCAAATTTGAGAAATATGTTCATTTCGCGACCCCCCCCCCCCCCCTAAAAGATACATTTTTTAGACCATTCTTATATGTATTTATGTATTCTTCAATTTTATTAATCAATATAACTATATAAAGGTATTTTTCGATCCAAGGAAAATTTAATGAAAAAGCACTTGTTTTTCATACTTTCACTTTTAATAGGATTGAATAAATCCAAATATATTTTCAAACTAATTGAAAATAAATGTGTGATTTGTAATTGTTGTTCATTAATCCCTGCGGATAAAATTACAAATGAAGAAGTTCTTGGAAGAATCGGAGAAAGAAGAACTTTGTGGAAGAGTCTGAAGAAGAGAAGAGGTCAGATGATGGGGCACACACTGAGACATGGGGGACTGCTTAGGGATATCTTGGAGGTGGAGGTGGGAAAGAAAAGGGGAAGGGGAAGACCCAGATTAGAATATTTCAACCAAATAATTGGGGATATGGGATGCCAGACATTTAGAGAGGTTAAACAGCTGGCGGGGGACAGAGTCGAGTGGAGACGGATTGTTGCATCAAACCAGTCTTAGGACTGTATACTCAATGATGATGATGAATCCCTGCGTGTGGGTTCACTGTGGCTTTTCTGTTATTTCTGTCTAATAGGGGTTTATCAAATAAAAGATAAACTATTTATTAACAGGTATAATATTCTATATACAGGCTTAAATAACACTTTCACTTGAAGGGCGTTAATTAATCAAAGGCGTAATCATAATCGTAAATCGTTACGAGAGACTTCGTTATTCGTTTAAGCAGAGGGGGTTGAATCTATCGTGTCTCGTTTGAATCTGGAGCTGACTGTTCGTTGCCTGGTTGCAAGTCGGATTGCAAGTGTAAAGCTTTGACATTTCGTTAAGGGTGGAGGGAGAAATATCACGTGACATTGATGGAAAATTCCAATTAATAACAATATTTGATGAATTAACAGACTTGTCATCATACTCTTGAATTTATGATATATTTCTTCTCGTCATATAGACTCAAGAGACTTTTATTAAGTTCCATGGCGTACTTGAAAAAGGGCGGAAGGCGTTATTTGGAAGGGCGGAAGTCACTTGACCATTACATCTGGTTTACAGATGAGCGTAATTAAAAAATTTCTTATTAAGATTTCAAATCTACATAAATATAGTAGGTAAAATTTGGTTAACGACTCTGCGCGACCCAAAGAATATGCTTCGCGACCCATAGATTAAGAACCATTGATAAAAATTTTTAAGAAAAAAATAAAAACCGACTTCAAAAAATTAAATGCAACAAATAAAATACACTAAAAGGTACAAAATAATTATTATCTTATTTAGTTACAACTAAACGACGAAATATTAACATGAAATTACTTTTTGAAGTCGGTACCAAACAAACTATACCTATAAGCGAGCGTACCCGCCAAACGTACTAAGATCCGTCGAGTGCGATTCATAAAAGGTACTATATGTTTGGTACCGACTTCAAAAGTAATTTCATGTTAATATTTCGTTGTTTAGTTGTAACTAAATAAGATAATAATTATTTTATACCTTTTAGTGTATTTTATTTCTTGCATTTAATTTTTTGAAGTCGGTTTTTATTTTTTTCTTAAAAACTTGGCTATGTTCAAAAACTCGATACATGGGTTCCTCACGAACTGAAAGAAACGCATTTAACGCAACGCATTAACATCAGCGATTTGCTAAAGAAACGTAATGAAAATGATCCATTTTTAAAACGACTGATAACTGGCGATGAAAAATGGGTTGTTTACAACAATATCAAGCGGAAAAGATCGTGGAGCAGGCCAGGTGAACCAGCTCAAACAACATCAAAAGCTGGTATTCATCAAAAGAAGGTTTTGTTATCAGTTTGGTGGGATTACAAAGGAATTGTCTACTTTGAACTCTTACCACCCAACCGAACGATCAATTCTGTTGTCTATATTGAACAACTAACGAAATTAAACAATGCAGTTGAAGAAAAGCGGGCCGAATTGACAAATCGAAAAGGTGTTGTATTCCATCATGACAATGCAAGGCCACACACATCTTTGGTCACTCGGCAAAAATTATTGGAGCTTGGTTGGGATGTTTTGCCACATCCACCATATAGTCCTGACCTTGCACCATCTGATTACTTTTTATTTCGATCTTTACAAAACTCCTTGAATGGTAAAAATTTCAATAAAGATGATGATGTCAAATTGTATCTGATTCAATTTTTTGCTAATAAAAACCAGACGTTTTATGAACGTGGGATTATGATGCTGCCTGAAAGATGGCAAAAGGTCATTGATCAAAATGGGCAATACATTACAGAATAAAGTTATTTAGTTCCATGAAAAAATTGTCTTTGATTTCCTAAAAAAAAAAAAAAAAAAAACATCCGCAATTACTTAGTTGCCAATCCAATTATAAATATTTCACTTTTTCCACCAATTTCTTATAAATAGTAATACTTTAATTCCTTTTGAGATTGAAATAGCTTATATATTTATTTTTACTTTTTCCTTAGACACGTCAGAGTCTCCAGTCCTACGAGCGTATCCTGATTGGGAAACCAACTCGATTCCAGATGAGAATGATAAAGCGTCGCATAATCGACGTATAGCGAGTGTATTTCGGATTTTCGTGGATGAAAAATGTGATCGTTTGTGGTTTGTTGATGTTGGCCGACGCAACGATTCATGGCAAATTATACAACCGAAAATTGTTGTAATTAATTTACAAACTGACAAAATTATACGGTAATTATTATTTTAATATAGAGGCAGAGCTCGGGGAAAATAGATAATTTCGTGTAAATATTTGAAAAACAAAAAAAATAAACTGATATGGCCATCCACATGACATTACCATACACCTGGCCCCTCTCTTTCTTATATTTGAATTTGCAATTTCGAAAAGAGCTCATCTCGCATATTTCGACAAATACACTTGTTCATATGGTAAATGTTATCTAATATGTGTAATCTTTAAATCGATTAGGTTATAAATGATTCATTAGCTAGAAACTATAAATGGGTTTTATTAACAAATATACAATACAATTTATACAATAAATAATTAGAAGATAATCTTACCTATAAATGAAAAGATTATAAGACCTTTATCACGTATTTAAAGATGTACAATTTATTCTTATTATCTTCTATTTATATTAAATTACAAGTTCATATTATTAACCGAACTGACATGTGCATAGCAAGCCAGAGCTACTACCAACATAATATTTAATAAATCCCTAGAGGTTATAATAAGAGCGCTAAATTAGGAATAAGATATTATTATCTAATTTACACCTCCTCTGCTAGGGGGACTCTTTTTCTCATAAGGGGAAAAAGAGTAAGGTCTCAGCTTCCTACTGTTCACCACACTTTCCTTGTTTTTCTTATTACACTTTAGTTTATACATAGAGTTTGAAACTTTCTTGCTGATGATGAATGGTCCGCTTCTTATTTCTTCTAACTTGCCCCTGTTTAATTTATTTCCATTCATAACATATACCCATTCTCCTTCTTTGAATTGATGTTCTTTTTTATTCACATCAAATTTCTTTTTATTTTTGAGAAAATTTTTTTCTGAGTTTCTGAATGCTTCTTCTCTATCTTTCTCTATATCTTCTTTTTTGTGTAACTCTTCGGGGATAATATCAGAACTTTGTTCGTACAACAGGTAAGAGGGTGAGTATTTTGTTACGCTATGATTTGTAATATTATATTCTCTTACGCATTCTTCTGCTAATTTCGGCCATGCTCGTTTATCTTTTTCATTTATTTTACATCTTAATCTATTTACTAAAGTCTGGTTTAATCTCTCATTTAAACCATTAGATTGTGGGGAATCTATAGATGTAAATATTAGTTGAATTTTCTTTTCTTTTAGATACTTTTTAAATTTAATTGAATTTAAAGCACTATATTGGTCAACTAAAATCATTTTTATTTCGTTTTTATTTATAATCGGGTTTAGTAATTTAATGAAATCATCTGCAGACTGGGTAGTTGATGTCGAAATCCAAGCATATCTAGAGAAATGATCCACCAGCAAATGCATATATTTCTTTGTTGATCTATTACCACCAAAACCACCTATTGTGTCTATTGACATTATTTCAAATGGACATTTTGCTGGTCCTAGTTTTGATAATAGACCTATTTCTCTTGGACCCCTTGATTTATTCTTTATGCATGTTTCACATGTGTTACAATAATCTTTTATTAATTCGTCCATATTCTTGAAGTAATAAAATGGTCTTATTTTTTCTGCCATTAGATTATTACCAATATGACCGTAGAATTTATGTATTTTATCTATCAATTTTTTCCAAATTCTTTAGATACATATATTCTTTTATTATTTTTTAATATTTTGAAATTTATATCACCGTTTTTAAAAGTCTTTTTTGAATTTTCAATTTCATCTTTAATAGATTCCTGATCATTAATTATTTCTTCTATCTTGATCATATTCACTATTTCTAAGCAATCTTCTTTATTTTCGAAATCTTCCAAAACTGGATTTCTCGATAAGGTGTCAGCTTCTATATTTTCTTTTCCTTCTTTGTAGACCACTTTAAAATTATATTGTGTTAAGTATAACATCATATCTCCTAGTGCTTCATCAGTTCTCGCTTTTGATTTTAAATTTACAAGTGGTTTATGGTCTGATGTGACTATGAATTCTTTACCTATTAGATAATGTTGCCAGTATACAATCGCTTCCTTAATTGCTAAACATTCCAAAAACATTACTTCTTTCTTCATTTGTCCCGGTGTCAATTTCTTTGAGAAGTATGCTACTGGATGTAGAAATCCATCTTCCTGTTTTTGCTTTAGAACAGCACCCAGCCCCAATCGGCTTGCGTCCACTTCTACAACTGTGTCCTTATTTCTATCGTAGATTGCTAAAATTGGTGTTGTGCATAAATATTTTTTTATGTCTATAAAACAATTTTCGCATTCTTCAGAACCATTTAAATTTTTGGTTCTTCTTTAATAAGTTGTGTAGTGGTGCCAACTTATGTGTACAGTGGTCGATGAATTTTCTGTAGAAATTTATTTTTCCCAATATTTGACGAACCATTTTTTTTGATTTTGGACGTTTAAATTCCTTAATCGAAATTAAATTATCCTTAGTTGGGTATACTTTCCCATCTTCAATTTCGTGGCCTAAATATTTGACAGAGTGTCTAGCAAACATACATTTTTCTAATTTTAATTTAAAACCTTCTTTTTTTATTGCCTCAAAAAATAACCGAATGTGTTCTAAATGTTCATTAAATGATTTTGAAAAAATCAGAATATCGTCTATATAATTTACACAAAATTCGTTTAAATTGTGTCGTCTGATTATACTTGCCAGAACTCTTTGGAAGATAGCGGGCGAATTCTTGTAACCGAATGGTAGTACCTTCCATTGCCAGTGCCCTCTTCTTGTTATAAAGGCTGTTTTTTCCCTGTCTTTTTCTCTAATTGGGATAGCCCAAAAAGCTGAATTTATATCTAATGCCGTATACCAATCACAGCCGTTAACGTCCACTACTAAATCTTCTATTCTAGGGAATGGCTGTGGTTCTGGCACCACCAATTTATTCAATTCTCTCAGATCTATACACAATCGAGTTCTTTTTCCCTCTACTTTTTTAAAAGCTAACGTCACCGGTGATGCAAAAGGTGAACTCGATTCTTCTATCAGGTCATTTTCCATTAATTTTGAAATTTGAGAATCTATTTCTTCCTGGTCTGGGAATGAGCATCGATATGGTTTCTTTTGAGATATATCTGTCTTCTTTTAACTTTATTTTTACTTCTCCAGTTTTAACTGAACCGACATCATATTTATCTTTTGCGAAACATGATTGGTATTCTTGAATTAATTTAACGGTTTTCATTCTCTTTTCTTCATCTAAGTGGATCACATTTTCCTCAAAATTTTTAATATTTCTGTATTCATAAGCTGTAGGATGGTTACCTTTTATGGCTCTTTTCTTCATGTGTATGTTATTTGTAGCTTCTTCTGTTGTTTCTTCTTTTATTTCGTTCTTGTTCCTAAATATATCATCATCATTGATATTATCTATGTCTATTATTTTATCATTTATTCTTTGTTTAATTTTTAAGTTTTCATCTTGTATTAAATTGAACCTTTTTATTGTATCCAATCCAATCAATAAATCGTAGTTAAAATTATCATTTTTTACAACTATTAAATTTAATTTGTCTTCTATTTCTCCAATTTTCATATGTAGGTTAGCCCGGTTTTCAGTAAATTTCACACCATTTATGGTTTTCAATATACTTTTATTCTTTATTAATTTTGTTTTTAATAATTTTATAAATTTTTCATTAATTAGTGAACATGTAGAGCCATTATCGTATACTGCTTGAATTGTTTTCTCTTTATTTACAATTACCCTAATCTTTATTAATGAAAGTGGTGTGGGATTCCCTTGGCCAATTAGTTTTTTTTAACATCATTATCTTGTAGTCATGTTTCATCTTCATCGTCTTCGTCTTCTTCAGTTATATTTATTTCATTTTTATTGATTCTTTTATTCCAACATGCCTGTATTGGGTGATAACGGTTTTTAAGACCCAACGATTCACATCTTGTGCATGGGGTCTTCTTAGTTTTTGAAATTTTCAATAATTTATCTTTAACATAATCAAATTTTTTTCTTCACTTTTCTTCGTTTCCCAATTCGTCGTTATATGGTGATAATCATTAATTTTCTTTAGTTCGTTTATTAAATCATCCATAGTCTTAATTTTCTCCCTTTCCAATTTATTTTGTATTTCAGCTGGTAAATTAAACACAATTTGATAAATCCTAAATAATTCTGGTATATTTTTATCCGCTTCCAGTAATAATCGTTCTTTCTTAATTACGTATTCGATTAATGATCCAGAAATATATTTAAATCCAAATGCTGCGCAGATGGGAGCCCAATTTCTTTTTTCATAAGTCAGCAAAAAATTTTTTTCCAACCATCCCAATCAGAAGCTGATAATTTCATTAAATTGGCACTATACCACTCTTTTATATTGCCCTCAACGAAGATTTTTTAATATTTCTATTTTTGTGTTATTATTACTAATTTCACACCTAAGGCACTCCTTTTCGAATGACTCCATCCAAACTGTTGCCTCTTGCCTTCCATTAAATTTTACAATTAAAATTTTTTTCTATCTCGTTTAAATTTACTTGAGTATGCGATTTTAATTTAGTTTTTAGGTCATTGATTTGCTCTAATAGAAAATGTTCATTGGATGTTAACTCACCCTTTTTTCCTGTTGTACAATCAGTTTCCTGATATTCCTCCAAAACATAATCCTTCACGCAAAAATTTTCTTCTTCATCCAGATAAATTTTTTTTAATTCTGGTTTAAATGTTACACCTATTTTCCTGTATCCTCCGTTCTTTGTAATAGATTGCAGAGTATTACTAACCGTCCTCAAAGATAGCAGTTCGGGATGGTTTTCAACCTTCTTCAATTCTTCTGGAATTCGATACCATACCCTCTTGTCCAAAGATATTCCGATCAAGATGTTCTCCCTTTCATTCATCTTCATCAGATGTAAATGCAGTTTTGGTTGAGTCATTATTGTATCTTCTTATAATCTTTTTGTAATCTTTAAATCGATTAGGTTATAAATGATTCATTAGCTAGAAACTATAAATGGGTTTTATTAACAAATATACAATACAATTTATACAATAAATAATTAGAAGATAATCTTACCTATAAATGAAAAGATTATAAGACCTTTATCACGTATTTAAAGATGTACAATTTATTCTTATTATCTTCTATTTATATTAAATTACAAGTTCATATTATTAACCGAACTGACATGTGCATAGCAAGCCAGAGCTACTACCAACATAATATTTAATAAATCCCTAGAGGTTATAATAAGAGCGCTAAATTAGGAATAAGATATTATTATCTAATTTACATATGTATTATAAAAACTTCCCTGCGCCTATGCTCTAAAAAGGCACACAACTCTGCTATTAATTTTACTGACCCCAAAATGTAACTTAAAAATAAATTTTATATATTTTACACTACTTTAGAAAATAATTAGTTTTACTTTACCATACAGGGTATGGTCAAGTATTGTAATCGTGCATGAAAAAAGTGTTTTTTCCTTCTTTTTTTTCGAAATATCTCAAAAACGGCTTAAACTATTTTGATTAAAAAAATTGAGCGAAACTATGGCATTTCGCTCTACAAAAAAGCCATAATAAGTGAACATCGAAAAAATTATATTTTTCGAGATAATAATTTTTTTGTCAAAATGTCTGTTAGTCTGTGAGTTACCAAATTTTTGTGGACGAGCTAGGTCAAAAACTAGTGTGAATATCGAAACCAAATTTCACACGCAGTTTTGGTCTATTGAGATTAAGAGCTGATTAGATTTTGGTGCATATCGACCCAAAATTAAGGGGAGTGGAAAAATTAAAAATTAAAAATCTAGGCCATTTGACCATACTCAACCAAATTTTGTATACATAATCAGTGGACCCCCAGAAGTCTAAAAATGCAAAAACTAACCGCCCAAAATGGGGGGGAGTGATTGGTCAAAAAATTAATATCTAGGCCATTTGACCAAACTCAACGAAATTTTATATATGGTACATAATCAGTGGACCCCCAGAAAACTAAAAATGGAAAAACTAACCGCCCAAAATTCGGGGGGGTAAAATTAAAAATCTAGGCCGCTTGAGCAAACTCAACCAAATTTTGTATACATAATCAGTGAGATCCCAGAAGTCTAAAAAACAAAAACTAACACCCCCCTTCCCTACATGATTATAAATAATTTTATTAAATATTAAATATACCTGAGGGAGGGGCCAGGTTGTATGGTAAAGTCAAGTGGATGGCCACATCAGAACAGGTCAGCTTATTTCGATATATCTCAAAAACGGCTGAAACTATTTTGATTAAACCATTTCAGTCTACAAAAAATCTCTAATAAGTGAACATCGAAAAAATTATATTTTTCGAGATAATAATTATTTTGTCAAAATGTCTGTCAGTTAGTCTGTGGGTTACCAAATTTTTGTGGACGATTTAGCTCAAAAACTAGTTTAAATATCGAAACTAAATTTCACACGTAGTTTTGGTCCATTGAGAGCCCATTAAGAGCTGATTAGATTTTGGTGCATATCGACTCAAAATTAAGGGGGTGGAGGGGTGGTTAAAAATTAAAAATCTAGGCCATTTGAGCAAACTCAACCAAATTTTGTATACATAATCAGTGGGACCCCAGAAGTCTAAAAATGCAAAAACTAACCCCCACCCCTACATAATTATAAATAATTTTAGGGGCCAGGTTGAATGGTAAAGTCAAGTGGATGGCCACATCAGAACACGTCAGCTTATTTAGTTAAACATTAGACTTCGGATTACAAAAATCATTTCTATGAATGTAATAATGTAATTAGTATTTTATTTAAGCTATTATATAATTAATAATTCATTATTTTATTTATGTAGCCTTGATGTCAGCATGATGATTTGAATGTTTTTTCCTTATTAGACTGCTCACGGTGAAATTGGAAAATAAATTAAAATCAAATTGAGTTGACTATTGAAGGAGACAATAAAAGAGTGTGTCTTCTGCTGGAATTATAAATTTTATTTATTTATAACGAGACTATAGTTTCGAGGGCTTTGCCCTCTTCATCAGTCTATTACAATGTATTCACAGGAATTAATTTATGAATGAAAGTTTAAAATCTTTCATGTGGTTTGGTTAAGAAAATATACAGTGTGGGTAAGTTCAGAATTGAAATTTGTACTTGTTTTATTATTTTGGCTGTAGGGCGCTTTCGTGAAGTTTATATTTTAGCCGCTATTTTTAAAATAAAGCTTTCGGGAATTTCTATTTTTCGATTTAAGAATTTTTTTGGTGAATTATTGTATGATTTTAAAATTTCCAACGATTCGAAAATACTAATTTTTAAGGGATCTAATTCTGATCTAATTAATTTAATATTTGATTCATCTGGAAAACAATGTTTCTCGGAGATTAAATGGTCTGCAAATGCACTATGCCCTGAACTCCCTTTAAAAACCCTTTTGTGTTCCGAAATGCGTGTGTTTAAATTTCGTTCTGTTTTTCCTATATAGGTCGAATCACATTCTCCACATGTTATGGAATAGACACCTTTTTTGTCCATTTTTTGAATTTTGTCTTTCTTATTATTGCTAATATCAATTTCAATTCTGAACTTACCCACACTGTATATTTTCTTAACCTAACCACATGAAAGATTTTAAACTTTCATTCATAAATTAATTCCTGTGAATCCATTGTAATAGACTGATGAAGAGGGCAAAGCCCTCGAAACTATAGTCTCGTTATAAATAAATAAAATCTATAATTCCAGCAGAAGACACACTCTTTTATTGTCTCCTTGAATATATAAAAATTCTGCTACTCTCGGCAAAAACTTTCAATTTGAGTTGACTATATTTGAAAAAGTCTTCCAACTATAATAGATGCCCTGAAACATCATGAAGAAATCAGAAAATTTCACTTAATTTTCCTATTTCATCAAAACAATTTGAATTTTTTTTAATATTAAATTTTTATTTTAGGACACATGAACTGCGACAAGAACTTTTTAAAGAGGGTTCGTTGCCAGCAAATTTGGTTGTTGAAATTCCTGAATATTCAGATCAAAGCCAAGCCGAACTTTGTAATGAGGCGATCGCTTATGTGGCCGACGTTGAGACATTTGGAGTTATTGTTTACAAATTTAAACAAGACAGGTAAATTATATAGAATATACAAAAGGAAGTCCCCCCCCCCTCCTTAAATTTTATATATCAGTTTTTCTAAAACTGGAGTAAGAATAAAATTAAAAATTATGCTAATACAAAGTGGGATGCCTCAATCCCGCGGGATCCAGCATCATTTGAAGGCCTGCGGGATCCCACACCAGCTTGCGGATCCGCAAAATCGTGAACTCGTCGACGAATGGCCCAAAATTAGTAGGAATAGAAAGTGAGATCGCTAGTCATATTATTTGTTGTGTGAATAAATTTTCGGAAATCATTAGGCCATCAATGAAATTACAAATAGAGGAAAGTAGAAGGGCATTAACTAATGAAGATGATTTAATTTCATACTGACCAGCATCCAGGTTTCTCCTCTTCCATTATAATTCAACTCATCCTCCTTGACTTCCTTCAACCAGTACGGAATTAAATCATCTTCATTAGTTAATGCCCTTCTACTTTCCTCTATTTGTAATTTCATTGATGGCCTAATGATTTCCGAAAATTTATTCACACAACAAATAATATGACTAGCGATCTCACTTTCTATTCCTACTTTCTTAGGGAATCCTACTGCTTTTTGGACAAGGAACTCCCTTTTTCCTTGTCCCTCCACTCGTTTCCCTTCTTGAAGCAAGTGTCTTCCCCATGTCCTTCCCGCCTACAGAATCCACAAAAACGTCTATCCTGAATGCAACTTCTATCCTGAGTGGGACTTGTCTTCTCTTCTTTATCCATATCCTTTAAATCCCTTTCTATTTCTTCTTTATCCATATCCTTTAAATCCCCTTTCTATTTCTTCTACCGTCTGCATAAACCCTTCAATATCAGTGAATTTCATTCCCTAATGGACGATCTAACACGTGGAGTAATCATCTCCACTAAAACTTGAAGGATTGAACCAGCATCTTCGTCCGGAAAAACTCTCTTATATAAAGCCATCTTATTCTCAATAAATAACCTTATAGGTTCGTCCCCTCTCTGTTTCTCCTCATAAAACATAACCTTTAACTTTGAGACTACGATTAAACTATCGTATTCTCGGAGAAATTTCATTTTAAAATCTTTCCAATCCAACGCTTGGAAATTGATTGACCACCGCCACCATGTCTTGGCCTTATCTAACAACTGATCCGAAACCACCATGAGCCAAACATCTTCCGGTAATTTATATTTTAATAGAGTATTCTCGACCTTTTTTAAAAATAACTTCGGATCTTCCTCTGGGAGAGCTCTAAACACCGGAAGGAATTTTCCCACGTCTGCTAATTGAATATTCCTATTAATCTCGAAATCACTTCCCTTTTCCGAATTTTCCTTCCTTTTTATTATTTCTTCCAACTCTATCCTCTTGTTTCTTTCCTCTTCCAAATCATCCTTTAATTTTTTTATTATTTCTTCAAAATTATTTTTTAATTTATTCACCTCCTCTCCCAAATCCATTACTCTATGCTCACCTTTTTTATATCATCCTTGATCTTCGATATCTCCTCCCTCGTTATTTCCATATTCGAAAAATCATTTTTCTTATTCCTCTTCGCCAGTGGTCCACTAGGTCTTTTTATCATTTTCACATTGTTCGGGCGCCAATATTACGATCATTTTAATTAAGAACTCGTAATCTCATTAAAAACATTTATTTAACAACAATATCAACATATAAATATAAATATAAACAATAGAACGATTAACAATACATCAAGTAAGCTTTGTACGCATCAGCCTGCGGGATCCCACACCAGCTTGCGGATCCGCAAAATCGTGAACTCGTCGACGAATGGCCCAAAATTCAGTTAAATCAAAAAATTAATTGACAGTTTGCAGCCCTTTAATTTGGGCGTCGAAATTTATGTAGAAGAGAGTCACAATTGATGCTATTTATTTTTTAAGATAATTTTCCCAAAAAAGACGAGTGACTTGATTATTTAAAATACTTTTATAATTATTTTTTAATTTGATATTAAATTATTTAATACCTACTATAAGTATAGAGATTGAAAAGACTGTTTAGTTATCCAAATTCTCCTTACATACTAATTAATATGATAATTATTGTGATTTAATTGCAAGGTTTTTATTTTGCCGAGACTAGCAGAGTTGTTGATTCATAAAGAGAAACAAAGAGGTTGTCCTCTGCTTGAAGCAAATAAACATACACACATATATCAAATATATATATTATGTATATATATTATTTATTTGTTTGAGACTATAGTTTCGAAGGCTTGACCTTCAACATCAGCCTTTTTTAACCGACTTCAAAAAAAGGAGGAGGTTCTCTATTCGACTGAATTTTTTTTTTTTTTTTTTTTTTTTGTGCCTATGTTACCTCATATCTCCGCCAATTGTCAACCGATTTTAAAATTTTTTTTGCATTGGGTCCAGTCTAGCTTCCGATTGGTCCCATTTTTTTTTCGTTTTTTTTTCATAGGTATTAGACCTTTTTTATTAGGTTTGTTTCGACCTAACCTCTTTGTTTATGAACCGATTTCGATGGTTCTTTTTTTATCCGAAAGGGGGTGTCTTAGGGATGGTGTCATATTAATTTGGTCAAGTTCTGATGATATGATCACTATTAATAACATCACTAAAAAGAAAAAATAAAAATAATTTTAAGAAAAAATAAAAACCGACTTCAAAAAATTAAATGCAAGAAATAAAATACACTAAAAGGTATA
Source organism: Forficula auricularia (assembly GCA_024734495.1). Classification (NCBI taxonomy): domain Eukaryota; kingdom Metazoa; phylum Arthropoda; class Insecta; order Dermaptera; family Forficulidae; genus Forficula; species Forficula auricularia. Next base: position 8,491,001 of record JALMQS010000291.1, on the reverse strand, counting down.
AAATAATTATTTTCTTATTTAGTTACAACTAAACGACGAAATATTAACATGAAATTACTCTTTTGAAGTTGGTGCCAAACATATACCTTTTATGAATCGCACTCGACGGATCTTACTTAGTACGTTTGGCGGGTACGCTCGCTCATAGGTATAGTTTGTTTGGTACCGACTTCAAAAAGTAATTTCATGTTAATATTTCGTCGTTTAGTTGTAACTAAATAAGATAATAATTATTTTATACCTTTTAGTGTATTTTTATTTCTTGCATTTAATTTTTTGAAGTCGATTTTTTATTTTTTTCTTAAAAATTATTTTTTAATTATAAATATTATTTTTTCATTGACTCAGTATAGCGTGGATATTGAAAATTTTTTTGCTCTTTTTCTTTTTCGGCTAAGTAAGAGCAAAAAATGTTCAATATCCACGCGATACTGAGCCCATGAAAAATAATATTTATAATTAAAAAAGGCTGATGATGAAGGTCAGGCCTTCGAGACTATAGGCTCAAACAAATAAATAATATATATACATATATGGACTCTTTCATGGGCTTTTGCCCATGAAAACAAAATTAAAACTTTCCAAGCGGCACTAGAGCGAAGGCTCGTAGGCATAACACTCCGGACTCAACGATTACATGGCCTACATAACACTGATATAAGAAGAATGTCCGGAGTGAAAGATATGCTGGAATTTGTCACCGAGTCGAAGCATAAGTGGGCGGGTCATCTAATGAGAAATAATGACGAGAACACATTTTTGCAAGAGTGGACTCCTCGATATATAAAAAGACCTCCTGGAAGATCGCCAATCCTATTGGCTGACTCCTTGGACTGCAGGAATTCTGTTCGATTTCCGGATGGTAGAAGATTGGGGGTGCATTGGAGCACAATAGCGAAGGACAGAAGAAAGAGCCTGGAGGACAATTTGGGACCCGCGTGCGCCAAACCGCAGCACAGAGGAACGGGTCGAATAAGTATAAGTAAGTAAGTATATACATATATATATATATATTTGATATATGTGTGTATGTTTATTTGCATCAAGCAGAGGACAACCTCTTTGTTTTTGTTTTTTAATGCAATCGAATGCAAGAAGTACCAGTAAAGATGCAGCCCCTATGGATCTCGAAAGACCCTTGCATTACCGAAGAGAAGGGAATATTGATTAAGTGAGAGGGTGTAGACGTAGGTGTCTATGCACTCCGGTTTTGAAGGTTTGAAGATTATAGGTGCTGGGAAAGATAGAGGCTGGGAGAGAGTTCCAGTTCCTTGAAGTCATGGGGATATATGTATTCGCGAATGAAGTGGTCCGGCACTTTTCTAATTTGACCGCGAGAGAGTGTTGGGAGTCGGCAAAAAGCGTGCTACGTGCAAAGCATGCTTTGGGGGGAACTATTGATTTTATCTCATCAGAGGACCTGCCGTGATAGTATCTTGTTTCTCTTGATTGTGATTTATTCTAGTAATTATTAAAATCTATTATAATTATCTCTTTTAGACAAGTTATAGACTAGATAGAGAATATTAAATATATAAAAAATAAATAAGTTAATTCGCCCAAAGTTACTTGCATTTAAAAATCTGACAAAGTGTTACTCATTATACACATATTTGTGATGGGGGTTGTCCAGTTAACTAATAAGGTATTAAAAAGCCAAACTCGTAAAATAATTTTATTAACTAGAGTACTACTAATTGTTGATTTTTGTACTTTTTATTAAACTTGGTTTGATTTTTGACAAAATAGACGTTTTATTTATTGAATTTCTTAAAATCTAAAATACTTAAGCGGAATCCGGCGGGGATAACACCAATCTCGCAATAATCCCGCGGGATTGCAATCCCTACTCCTGAGGGAGCAAATCCTTATAATAAAAACATATACCTAGTAGATATCTACCAAGATCTAAGACTATGGACCCTTTCTTAATTAAAATATTGTGGCGATAAGACGCTTCCGGGTGTTGTTTTTACAATCTTTTAAAAAAATTGGTCTATTTTTCACGAGGGGTGAACCGCGACCTAAAATCGTGTACACCTACTTCCACTTCCACTTTCATTTCCAAGTAGAAGACAATAGATTATCTAATAAATTCCAAAGTAATTCCAAAGACGGTGTACACCTAATTTCAATCGCGGTTCACCCCTTGATTTTTCATAAAATAAAAATTATAAAACACTCAAATGTTCTAATTAATTATATGATAATTTTATTTTTTCTTATAAAGTTTTTATTAATAGTAATATTTCTTTTTTCTTCAAGGTCTGTTCGAGTTGAACATCCAAAATTTAGATTTGATCCGGCTGCTACGAATTATACAAGCAGTGGCGTGGACTATTATTGGACGGATGGTGTATTTGGGTAAATTTCAAATAAATTTATATATTATGTTTGCTCAAAGATCAAAAACGCTCATTGAGCGAAAAAACGGCCACAACGCGTTGTGGCTAACTCAAAAAAGACCACAATACAAAATTTTCGTCGTGGCTGTCATGATATTTGACCACTACGCGTTGTGGTTATTAAGAAAATCCACAACGCGTTATCTGATACAACCATGATACGACAGACAAAATATAAATTGTCAGCATTGCAAACGAGTTTGTGTTCATTCTTGAATGCCAATTCCGAGTGTGAACATCTGCGCTAATTATGGCTAGTAAAATGAACATATTCACATTCCTACTTTACATCCCCTTCCTTTATTTCAATCGGATTAAAAATTTGACACAACTAATAATTCATGACACTTGATAAATACGCTAATTTTTAAAAAAATCCTTAGAGCCGTTTTTGAGAAAATATAAAAAAAAAAAAAACGAAAAATCTTTCATGTAAATGTCCACTTCCGGTCTTCCGATTTCAACCAAAAGCTTGATGTACTCCTTCTACCCTTATATCAAGCTTAACTATACAGGTTGAAATGTATAGGTTTTAAGTGTAAGTTTAAAAAGTAGCGTGTTCCATACCATTTTTTAATTTCTTCTATGAGCCAGGTAGATTTAGCCAACGTAACTGCTTTTTGTGCTGATCTGGAGCTAGACTAGCATTTTATGTTGATAAATTGAGGAGTAAGTTGAAGTTTTTTACAGGTGGTGAGAAACCACAGGTGGCTGTTGCATCGTTCAAGTTTTATTAGAATTCTTCTGTAGAACACCATTAATTTAGCTGGACAAGCATTATTAATAATTAGTAGAGATTGTGGTGTTGGTGCAAAGGTCACCTTGCACCAACACCACAATCTCTACTAATTATCAAGCTTAAGTTTCGAATTTCGTAGCTTTGAGACTTTGGTTGCGAAACGCAGTGGGAGGGGGGGGGGGGAATTCTTACTCACGTAAACATCAACTTCCGATTTTTCTATTTTAGCCAAAATCTTGTTATACTTCTTGTAGCCTCTTGATACTTTAAGTTTCAAATTTCAAGGCTCTGCGACTTTCCGAAGACGAGATATGAACGATTAAAATATTTATTTTACAACCCCTTCCTTTAATTCAATGGGATTAAAAATTTGACCCAACTAATAATTCATGACACTTGATAAATACACTAATTTAAAAAAAAAATCCTTAGAGCCGTTTTTGATAAAATCAACAAAAACGAAAAATCTTTCATGTCTACTTCCGGTTTTCTGATTTCAAGTAAAAGCTTGCTGTACTCCTTCTAGCCTATATGGAGCTTAAGTTTCGAATTTTGTAGATCTGATACTTATGGTTGCGAAACGCAGGGGTGGGTACATACGCACTGACCAATGGATTTTGGACCCCTTTCCGGTTTTATGTCTTAAATCCAGTTTCCAACTATTAAGGGCAACGATTCCTTCCACCTAGAAGTTATAAAATGAAATTAACTTTTTTCATCTCTGAGATACAAGCTCTCAATGAGTCAGGACCCAGACTGGCCATCGCAATACTCTCCCATTATATTCTATTGAATATAAATGTGAAAGTAAAAATTATCGGCGGCTTACTCAACTCTGGGTTGTGAGTTACCCTGGAGTTTCAAACAATAAATTTATATAAAAAAAAAAGATATTTTTTTCGCAAAAACGAATTTAACTGTAGAAACGGGAATAATTAAATAAAAAATAACATAAAATTGATGTTAAGGTTATTTTGTAAGTATTATTTAAGTTAGAGTTCGTGGCTGTGATGAAACTGTATTAGATGAAGGAGGAGGTATCAGCCAAAGTTGTATGCGCTGGGTTCTATAAAACACCCTGAATAAAACGTTTCGGCCTTCTTTCATTAATTGGGAGTTATACACCAAGCCTTTTTTTAATGATATTGATAACAACAATGTTGTACTACAAGTCCATTTTTCCTTCCTTAGGATCTCCAATGATTCTCCTTCAGCTGACATCCGACCAATCCATCTTCTTCTAGAACTTTCTACCTCTACCCCTTTCTTTCTTTCCTATTCCATGTAATCTGCTCTTCTAGATAGCGCCTTACCTTAGCTTTAGCCTACAGTTCTTTCATTTATTTATTTTTTATCTTCTCTTCTTTAATATGAAAGATATTAATTTGCCGATGGTAATAGATTTAAATTTACTAGAAAATCATAAGTTGGTGTCATCTATTAAATTCGATGGAATGGAATATTTTTAATTATATGTCAGAGGGGTTGTTTTTCACCCCCGAATCGTGCCCAGTGCCAATAACAATCCGGACCATCTGGCTCACCTGCAGGATGCGAACCTCTCTGACATATGTAATCGCGTAAAATATTAAAAATATTCCATTCTATCGGATTTAATACACGAACAGCGCATGACTTGCTACATCTTCTCTTCGTAATTTATGTAATATTTCAGGAATGGAGAACGGTGATTAATTTAACTGCAATGTGAATGGAGCTCATTTCACGATGATATTGTTCATTAAAATTCAGTTTAGTCGAGGAGAGAAAATTTCCATTCTTGACAATCAACTAAGTTTTTCACAGCTTGGTTTCGGCCCAAGGGCCGAGGACTAGCTCTGTGTAGGTGTCGATTGGTGTGACGACGCGGGACCAGCCGGGGACTCAGTTCAGCGCTAACCAGTAAATGGATCAGTCAAGACAATCAATCTCTTGTGTCCCTCAATTATTAATATGCCTGCTATAAATACACTAAAGTGAATCAAACTACGAAAAAAGTGTCATAGTGTTGTCTCAGGTCATTCGGAAAGTGTTTTGAGGTTTAATAGTGATAAAGCTATTATTTCAAACGGGACATCTTACCCAGAAAGAAATCTATACTGTTGCATCTAGCTGCAATTAATCTAGCTAAATTGATATTTTTAAGCAATGATTGCCATAGGACGGCCGTCATCTAAGTCTGTCTTTTTATTCGCATATTATAGTGATACTTTAGAATTAAGTATAATCTGTTTATCAAATTGTATAATAATTAATAACCTTGTTCGATAAATAAAATAAGTAATAAATAATAACGTTTTGTTCAAAAACTTCTTGTAAGATTCACAAATACTAATTATGTTTCGGCTAAATACTGAAAATTTTTAAATATTTCATTTTGCTTCTTAAATTAATCTCTAGCTTTAGATTCTCCCGCTTCTCTCAGTCATCAAGGGAGAGCATCAGTCAAGCGGAACTACAGTGCTCCTATAGTCACTGACTTTTTATATAAAGAATTAAAAAATTCATATAAGTGTTATAATAGCTTATTTTTTTTTTTTTTTTTGGAATGGCTATAGCCTATGATCTAACACCGCGATTATATTTCCATGCAATGACAAGTTTTGACGAATTCGAAGTTGAGGGTTATGCACTGTGACCGCTAGACAAATCAACAGATAAAAAACTTTTTATTTTGTCGAGAGTAATGATTTATTTGATTCATGTCGGAGTTATCAATGCGCACGGATGCAAACTCAAAGAACAATTTTTACTTGTACATAATCTGGGCCTCTAGAGAGCTAGAAATGCAAAAACTAATCACCCAAAAGAGAGTCAAAAAATGAAATTCTTGCTATTAGACAAAGATCAACCAAATTCTATAGGCACTAGAAGTAAAAATGTAAAATCAGGTGGTGGTTACGGGGTGGATGTGGGTGGGAGTGGGAGTCAAGTGCTGCCTACTGTCTACTATTAGAGAGGCACGCTTGGAAGGCGGGCCTTGCAGCTAATTAATTATAAGACAAATGACGTGTTTTTGTATCAATCGTTTTCTCAACTATTTGTATATTTTGAATAAATAATGTTTTCTTAGTAAATCGAACCGGAACCTGAAACAATAAATTTAAGAACTTGAAAAAGTTCTATATAAAGAGGCGAAATGTCGTTGTTAAATTAATTTTTGTTTTGATTTTTTTCTTCCTGAAGTCCAACTTTCTAAGAATTCAAATTTTAAATTTATTTATATATATTTTGAAGAACCATTTTCGGCATCGGAATTTCGTCTGGTTGGTCGTCGGGGAGTTCAATCGACGACAGAAATTTACGATCCGAATACAAATGTGCTAATTTATGGATCAATTCCGACGAATGGCGTTCATTGTTATAGCACTGTTAGACATCGCTCTTCTGAAGTAAGTCAACCATTTAGAATTCAATTAATTTATCTTATATCTATATAAATAAAAATGTGCTGTTTCGCTTAAGTGATACGTTGAAGGATCTCCGAAGTTCATCACCGATTTCTTTGCAATTTTCACACGACATGCCGTTCAAATACACAAGTGTTTTTATACCATAGTGTTTTTATAGATATATCACACCTGTGGCATGGTGTGGTATTCGAGGAAACAACGGCAGCGCCTCTCTGGGGGATAAGCGCAAACAAACAAGATGGCCGATAATAGCTTTTTGAAACCTTTCAACTGTCAATATTATTTTGGTTAAAGGGAACAATTTTGACAAGTAATATATAATTCATTTACTGTTTTAAAACCTATTACAGTTTTTGCGGTCGCCACACTCGCTCAACCCTGGCACCGCCACTGCGGCTGCCCCCTAGAGAAAATTCCTAACTTCGTCAATAGAAAAAGACAAGTTTCCATTAAATCTTTTTTATTTAGAATCATCTTTTTATTTATCCTTGGATTGCTTTTCATTTAATTCATAGTTTTATAATTTTTTAATATGCATATACATATATTGTGGGGGCGGTTACTTTGTACATTACAGGATGACAAAAAAAAACCCGGTCAAAGTTTGATACGTCCTAAAACGAATGTGTATTATACCGTATCCAATTAATTTTTGTTTTATCTGATTCTCACACTTTTCTGTCCTAGAGTATGTATTTTTCATTTTAATATTGCTTAATTTATTGTGTTTTGGAGAATGTCAAACAATCGTGATGTAATTGTGAAGCTTTTTCGTGAAGGGAAACGTCATCCGTTTGCTCATTGTGCCTCAACAAACCATGTTCAAAGCAATCCGTCGTTTCAATGAGCTTGCCCATACCAGCCAGCGTCCCGGGAGCGACAGAAACTCACCGTCAACATGCTCACGCGCTGGCTTTAATATCGTCGAGATGCGGGTACAGAAGGTATTCGAGGGTCTCCATGAGCAAAATCGGCTTGCAAGATCGGAGTCAACTGCCAGGGAATCGTCCGCCAAATAGCCAAAGAGGAGCTGAAATCAGGCCCGGCAAGCTCAAAAGGTACAGCTGCCTGCGAACGAAAACAGGCACGTAGGGCTCCAATGATGCAGCCAACTCAAGCAGCGGTGACGCCTGGGAAATGAGAAGCTATTCACCGTGGAACAAGCGCATAACCGCCAAAACAACTGGAGCTGGTCCTCAGAGGCTCTCGGTCCATATGCCATCGTCGACCACCGCCAAAATCCCCAATCGCTGATGGTTTGGGGCGAAATTTGCGCCTGCGGCAAAACCCCTTTGATTTTCCTTGATTAGGGGGTCAAAATCAACAAAGAGGAGTATCGGCTGCGCAGGTTTTGGAAAAAGTGGAGCCGTGGGCATAGTAGAACTTCGGAGATCAGCATTGGACGTTCCAACAGGACTCCACGCCGGCTCACAAAGCGAAAACCACTCAGGAGTGGTGCAAGGCATATTTTCAAGGCTTGGTCACATCAGTGGAGTGGCCACCGTACTTGCCCGATCTCAACCCGATAGACTACAGCTTTTGATCCATTTTGAAGGCCAGGACCTGTGCTAAGCCCCACAAATGTTTGAAGGGTCTGGAGAACTCGGTGCGCCGGGAGTGGAACTGATTGTCTCCAGAAGAGCTGCGTTAAGGGCTCTGTATCGACCCCAAACGGAGGCCACTTCGAAATCTGCTGAATATCCTATACTACTAAAGCGCATTTGTTCCTGCCTATGTACCTATGTCCGTCCCCCCAACAAAAACAGTCATGACGACTGTCATGGTTACCAATTTAAATGAAATTATCTATATATATATATAAAATTAAGGTTTTGTCTGTACATTGGGGTGGTGGTGTGGGTGGGGGTGCTGGGTGGGTTTCGGGGGGGGGAGTGAGGTTCGAGAGGTGGGGGTCCAGGGGTCGTCATGGTTACTAATTTAAATGAAATTATCTATATATATAAAATTAAGGTTTTGTCTGTACATTGGGGGTGGTGAGGTGGGTGGGGGGTGCTGAGTGGGTTTCGGGGTGTGGGGGTCCAGGTCGCGAGCCCCCTGGGTAGCAAGAAGGCCGCCGAATGCTAATGTAAAATTAAGAGATTAAAATAAATGTTCATTAAAATTATAGCCTCTAATATTTTAATTTAGCTTATAAATACAAACATAAACATTTTTCAAGACCTATGATTTTTCCCTTTTTCTTACATAGTTTTTAAATTCTATATTTTAATTTTAAGAATTTATCTGCAAGATTTTTAGGAATCTGCAAAACTAATGAAATAAGATCTTTTAAATGAAAAATTGTCATTCATGCATACTAAATTTCTATATCTAATTTTGGACTAATTATCAAGTTATCACATGTTTTGAATCTAAAATTTAGTAAAATGTATTGGCTGCTGGGCCGTCAATCGCAGCTTTCCATACCAAACAAACTATTGGTATACCAACAAATACTAAAGCCTGTGTGGACCTACGGGGCGCAGTTTGTGGGGCTGTGCGAAAAAAAGTCATATTGAGACTATACAAAAAATTTCAAAACACAAGATCCTGCGCTGCATCGTGGATGCTCCCAGATATATGCGTACGGATCGCCTACATAAGGACTTGAAAGTTAAGACAGTCAGCGAGGTAATCAAGGATCTTGCCGCAAAACATGGACAACGTCTGAAAAACCACAGAAATAATTGAAGCATCAAGACTCCTCAATACTGCTGGGAGAATAAAAAGACTGAAAAGGCTAAAACCGAATGATCTTGTGTAAACAAATGCATTTACACTTAAATATTAAGCGACCATTGGCATAGGCCAAAAGAGTTGCACAGACAATGAACTTTTATTTGAGCGAACAAATACTCGTTACATGCGAAATGTAGTTGTATTTAAAGAAAATAATATTTTGTAATAATATTTTGTAATAAAAAAAAAAAAACATGTTTTTTGCAAGATTTCGACTAAAATCACCTGGAATAGATATTTTAGATGAGATATAAAATACAAAATCAAAAATACCTAATCTAGTAGTATATTATATAGTATTATTATTACCAAGGTCCATGTTATTGTCATTAATTGTTAATTTATTAAATTTCTTTTATATAATAAAATTATACTACTAAAAGTTTTAACCGGGTTTTTTTTATTGTTACCTATATATACACTAGTCTGTTTATGGGTCTAGAAATTTTGGAGACCGCACTGGTCTGCATAGCTAAATTGTTGACTTGACACTCAAATTAAATTTTGGTAGAGTACTATTCTTATTCCCTCCCTCCATTTGCTAATCAAATGAATGCAAAATAATACACAAATACATTTTCTTGCTTAATATATGTATATATTTTTCACTTTACAGATTGCAAGAAACAGCGAATTATTTGAATTTGTCGCCGACGTAACAATAGAATTGCCCGCCCGGCAAGTATGGGTTCTTGCTAATCGTTTACCTGCCTTCATTTATGAGGTAAATTTATATTATTAAGTAATATATTTACTTTTATAATAATTTTTAAATATTAAAAGTCAGCATACCTACCTGTTTTTTTTTTAAGTCGCCAAACTTGCTCTCACTATTTTTTCCGATCTTTACTATATACCCTGTAGACCGAAATGCCGTGATTTTGCTCAATTTTTATATCAAAATAGTTTTATATTAGTCCAGTCAAATTGTGTTTTTATCAGGAAAGTTTTGGGGTAGTTCTGATTTTTTACAGATATATGTTTATTGGTGAGCTGAATCCAAATCTGAGGACTCCCACCAAAATTTCGTGACGCAAAATTGTAGAAAATGCAAAAATAGATGAAAATTTCCATTTTTTGGCGGTTTTTTGCTTATAACTCGGAAACTATCAACTTTTCGTAAATTCTTTTCATTTGCAAAATGAAAGGTCACAAAATTTCCTACAAATTTTAGAATTTAAATTTTTATCTCCGACCAAACGTTTGGGCTCAAGCGCAAAATTCAACTTTTCTACGGCAGCCCCCAGGATCACCTAAAAACTCCCACTTTTTGACCATGAAGGAGCACGTTTTCGAACAAAGACGACAATCTATACATTTTTTGACTAGATTAGGTTTGCCTACTGTTAAAACAAGGATTTCATCTTAATTGCTGCCAATGCTGTAATCCGTGCCGCGAATCGGAGTTGAAGTTTTGAAAAACTGAAATTTTTTGCAAAAAATATGCGATTTCTCCTTCATAAAAATGAAAACCACTCATCCTAGAATAGCTTGATTTCTATCTCGTCTCTATGAAATTTCGTGGACTCGAACATTTGAAATTGTACCACTTTGTTGATAAAACTTTTTTAGATTTATAGATATCCTACATTTTTCATGATAGGATTTGATCCGAATCCTGGAAGTGTCATCGAAAATGCTGGATACTATAAATCTATGAGTTTTATCAACAAAATGGTACAATCAAATGTCAACCAAATTTCCTAGAGAATGAGAGAGAAATCAAGTTTCTAGGATGAAAGTGGTTTTCATTTTATGAAGGAAAAATTGCTTATTTTTTGCAAAAAATTTCAGTTTTTCAAAACTTCAACCTGATTGCAGTTTTGGATTACCATTTATACAATTAAGATGAAACCTTGTTTTAATTGTAGCAAATTTAATCTACAGTTTTAAAATGTACAGATGGTCTTTGTCGAAAACATGCTCCTTCATGGTCAAAAATGGGAAAATATCGAAAAAAGTCCGAGTTTTTGGGTGATCCGGGGGGCTGCCGAGATCGAAAACGTGGATTTTGCGCTTGAGCCCGAACGGTTGGTCGGAGAAACAAAGCTAAATAATGAAATTTGTAGAAAATTTTGTGACCTTTCAAATTTTGAAAAAGACAAGTATTTACGAAAAGTTGATAGTTTCTGAGTTATAAAAGCGAAAAACTGGCAAAAAATGAAAATTTTCATCTTTTTTGAATTTTCTACAATGTTGCGTCACGAAATTTGTGCGGGATACCTCAGATTTGAATTCAACCCCCCCCCCCCCCAAACATATACCGGGTGAGTTTTTTATCTTGAGACAGACTTATAACTCAAAAACAGTGCATTATATGAAAAAAAAGTTTCAAATAAAAGTTTATTTATATCGAGGAAACTAAACTGTAGCTATTGTTTGTTTACCTAAAATAAGCTTTCAAAGGGTATTTCGAGGTCAACTTCTGTTTTTTAAATAGAAACCTATACAAATTTGTTTACATATTCTGAATCTACTAAAAAAACTGAACAACTTTTATAAGAACTATTTTTTATTATTCGACATCAAATAAACAAAATATTAAATCAATTATATCTCAGAAAAAAAACCTAATAATTATTTTTAACAATTATTCAACTTAATTATGGTATAATAATGATCAAATATTTAATTATTAAATAAATAATTTAATAATAATCAATAATTTAATCATTTTCCGACACTGTTCTGTGATATTCCAAAGTGTAATCGCATCGTTATCGAATTCCAGTTCCAACTTCGTTATTTTGGCCTGTTTCCGTTTCTTCATAAGCCTTTACATTTCCTGATGTTTTTTAGCAGATTTTCAACACGATATAATGAAGCTCGTGAGGGTGTATCCCTGTCAGGAAATGCTCAGCGTTCATTTCAATGGCAGCCCCATAACACATTCTTCCAACATTCACCATAAATTATGACCATTTCAATTCTGTCTTCAACAAAAAATGCTCCATTTTTATTATGGTAATACATTATAACTATCTACTTGGATTGACACGAGAAATAAACATTTTTAAACACAAGAATTTTAAGTAGTTCTAATTATTAGAAAATAATCTCTTAAATCTGTGTATAACGAAGTTTTGAGATCATTACCTATTATAATACTTATTTTCGATTGTTTTTGACTTTTCAATTTATTAATTTTTTATTTAATAATTAATTATTTAATTATTATTATTTTGATAATTAAGCTGAATAATTGTTAAAAATAATTATTAGGGTTTTCTTCTGAGATATAATTGATTTAATATTTTGTTTATTTGATGTCGAATAAAAAAATAGTTCTTATGAAAGTTGTTCAGTTTTTTTTTGTAGATTCAGAATATGTAAACAAATATATATGGTTACATTTAAAAAACAGAAGTTGACCTTGAAATACCCTTGAAAGCTTATTTTAGGTAAACAAACAATAGCTTAGTTTAGTTTCCCCCTCGATATAAATAAACTTTTATTTGAAACTTTTTTTCATATAATGCACTGTTTTTGAGTTATAAAACTGTCTCAAGATAAAAAAACTCATCTCAGTATATGCAAAAAATCAGAACTACTGCAAACTTTTCCCACAGGGCCCCATTTGAGCACAATTTGACTGGACTATATGTTTTTGAGATAATTGGAAAAAATGAAGCAAAAAAAAAACACTTTTTTGATTCACGATGATAATACTTTACTATACTCCACTTTGTAACAGTCTGGTGCTTTTGATTTTTTTCTTTATAATATTTAATAGCCATAAATTTATATTAAAGTGTATATAAAGTAAAAATCAACTGATTTTGACTAATTGTGTATTTTAGATGCTGTTGGAGGATTCAGCCCGACTCGCTATAATTTCCATTTGACGACTGGATTAGTGGATCAGATGGTCAGAGGCACACCGTGTGATAAACATGCAATTATTAATACTAGTGGTACTACTAGTAGCAGTAGTAGTAGTAGTAGCAGCAGCACTAGTGGCGGTAGTAGTAGTAGCAGCAGTAGTTCTAGTATAAGTTTCGGTGAATCTTACTTACAACGTTCAAATTGAAAACTCATTTGAAGAACAAAAAGTTTAAAATTGAAATTGAATAATATACATCTTTTTTTTATTGAATGTTATAATTTTTTTTTTTTTAAAACATAACATTTCTACCTATTATATTTAATACTTCAAAATCCATTCCTAAGCCTAAGTCCTGAATGTTGACTTTTCTAGGTGTTGCTTCTTTTAATTTTTAATTACCTGGCCACCGAGCGATGCTCGGTAACTTTTTGTTTCAGTTAAAAGCTATATATTAATCCCCCCGCCTCCTGCACCCCTCCACCCCACATACACCTACACCCCCACCCACCCCAATTCCGCCCACCCCCGAAACCACTTCCCTCGCCCCCCGTACCCCTCCACCAACGCACCCCCACATCTCCCTCCCCGTCACCCACCTCCACCCTCGCCCCCGCCCCCTCACCCAGTTTTTGCATTTTAAGTCTTGTAGTGGCCCACAGATTATGTGTATGTATAGTTATATAAATAAATACCGTATAATAATTTTTTTTAATTAAATAACAATTTTTGAGTTCATCAATTAAATTGCCAAATTCTAATACAGAAAAATACGCCCTTGGGATTTAAAATTCGATTTTTAATCAATTAAATTGTCTAACTTTTAATATATATAATGATAATTATAATGATCTATTAGTGGAATTTAAAATTAAAAAAACAATTAATTATTAAAAGGAAATTGAATAAAAATGTAATTAAACATTTTTATCGAGACAACCGCCTGTGAATAATAATTTCAATTAACAAAAAACCCATCAAAAACAACTTAGCCGAAGATGAGACCGTGACAGACCGAATCGCCAACCCCCCCCCCCTAACCCGTGAATTTCATCCAAATCGTTAGAGCCGTTTTCGAGAACCTGATTGGATATATATATATATATATATATACAATTTTTGCTCGTTTAATTAATAAGAGTAGAATATATCTTTTTTATCATTAAATAAGTAGTCCAAGTACTAGAACTCGGACTCGCATACCGAGAATTCCGAACCTTATATCTTCGAAAATACTTCCGATATTGAATTCGTTCTTATTTGTCATTCACAAAAAATAAGGGAATTTGTGTAAAAAAAAACTATCAAATAAAAGCCTAACTTACCCCTCAAATAATCAAATCTCTAAGGGCCGGTTGTATGTCGCAAAGTAAATGCTTTTTACAAGTGACAAAGGGTAGATGGTAAATGGAGGGACTGGGATGGCCAATCAGATGGCAGAGCACTTTCAGTCCAGTCCCTCCATTTACCATCTACCCTTTGTCACTTGTAAAAAGCATTTACTTTGCGAGATACAACCGGCCCTAAGAGTCCTTGCTTCCATCCCCTTGAACCATTGAAATCCCACCTCCGTGTACACTACCATCTACCATCAACAAAACCACTATGGAAGCCACAGCCTGAATTAAAAAGTATTTAATTCCAGCTTCAGCCCCTACATCCAGTGGGATAGCTAGAAAATTTTCATGGGGGGGGGGGGGGGGTCAATCCACAAAGCAAAATATTTATTGGGAATTTTTTTCTATCAAAACAAAGAGTCCAGTTAAATTGTGTACCCGGAAAGTTTTGGGGTAGTTGTGATTTCTTCGACCCTTCGGGTGTACTGAATCCGAATCTGAGGTTTGCTAACAAAATTTCGTGACGGAAAATTGTCAAAAATGCAAAAAAAAAAAAAGTAAAAAATCTGATTTTTGGCGGTTTTTTGCTTATAGCTCGAAAACTATCAACTTTTGGTAAATAATCTTTCTATTCAAAATGAAAGTTCATAAAATTTCATACAAATTTCATCATTTACGATTTTTTGTCCGACCAACCGTTCGGGCTCAAACGCTAGTTGAAAATTGGCGTATTTTTTCTGTATGCTCAAATCCCAAAAACTCGCACTTTTTTCGATTTTTTCCCATTTTGACCATGAAAGAGCACGCTTTCGACAAAGACCACTCTATACATTTTTAAAACTAGATTAAATTTGATACAATTCAAACAAAGTTTCATCTTAAGTGGATAATGATAACCCGTGGCGCAATGAGGTTGAAGTTTTGAAAAACTGCAATTTTTTACAAAAAATCTCAGTTTTTCCTTCATTAAATGAAAACCACTCATCCTAGAAACCTGATTTCTATCTCATTCTCTAGGAAATTTTGTTGACTTGAACGTTTACTTGGACCACTTTTTTGATAAAACTCTTAGATTTATAGATATCCAGCATTTTCCATGACACTTTTGAGGAACATTTTATGAACTTTTCATTTTGAAATAGGAAGGTTATTTAGAAAAAGTTGATAGTTTTTGAGCTATAAGCAAAATCCGTCAAAAAATGAGATTTTTTTAGCTTTTTTTGAATTTTTGACAATTTTCCGTCACTAAATTTTGTTAGCAAATCTCAGATTCGGATTCAGCACGCCAAAAAAACCTATAGAATCAAGAAATCGAAACTACCCTAAAATTTTCCCGCGAGGGGCCCTTTAGAGAACAATTTAACTGGACTAAAAAGGTACTTCAAAAAATTAAAAAAAACATAATTAAACATAAATTAAACATAGGATTCATAATTCTTGATTAAACATAGGAAATATATTTAATTACGGTTACTTTGCCATAAGAAACGGTTTGTCGTTGCCCTTACTCATCCCATGAGCCCTGCCCTTGGAGTGGGGGGGGGGTGGCTATACCTCTGGCCTGAATTAAAATATATTTAATTCCAGCTTCAGCCCCCATATCATCTTTGTCCTTAACTACCAAAGGAATAAAGGATAACATATTCAACTCCAAACCTACCCAAGCATTGAACCACGAAGACGCTCTCAAAACAAATATTGCCCCCCCCCCCCCAAATAAATATTTTTTCCCAGTTAGTGACTTTTAAAAGAAATAACCAGACCAAAAAACTAATAGAAAAAACGGTTGTTCGAAAAAAAAACGGTTTTCGGCTAAAACCGAAAGATTTTTCAATCCTTGCTGCGCCCACTGTTTAGATGTATTTCCATGCTTTATATTATTATTTCTAGAGGGTCGAGCCGTTGCTGAGACATCATCAGAGAAAGGGTACGTTTTTTAATGTATAAGATCAACTATAAAGCAACACTTAGGTACTTATATAATGCTTATTTAGTGTTGCTTTATATAATAATAAAACTTGAGTAAGATACGAGGTAGGTTTCAGGTTTTTTTTGTGTAACCTACCTCGTAAGATAAGAGTCGTATCTTACTCAAGTTTTATTATTATATTAAAATGTTTCACCTAGAACCAACACCGAACTCCTTAAAAGTTATTGCTTTATATATATCAGAGGTGGCCACAACGTGGCTCGCGAGCCGCATGCGGCTCTTCAGTCAATCTCATGCGGCTCTTGAATCCTCTTGAATAATACTGATTTTAAAAAGTATAATTTTTTACTTATTTAATGTCACCAGGAACAAAGCGCATTTAGACAGCACATAAGTAGAGGGTTCGTGAGGGAGCCGAGTTTTCAGCCGGTAGAAATTTTTATTTGCCAGCCAGGATCGAACCCCGGACCTCCACTCCAACATCGTCATAATCGATCGATTCCGAAGCGAGGTCAGCGCGTTAGCTGACTGAGCTACCCGACTCCCCAAAAAGTATAATAATTTAATTAAAAAATAATAATACAAAAATTAAATTAAAAATAAATGTTACTTCATTTATATTTTATAAAATAAAATATGTGTCTTTTTTTTAATAAACCATTAATTAATCTCCAAACAATGTGGCTCGCTTTGAAACAGTTTTATAAATTTGCGGCTCCCAAAGTGAAGGTTACTGGCCACCCCTGATATATATCGTCGCTGATCTTACAAAACCTCATAAGTCCTAAAATCATTGTTTGCCAGAAAACAAGAAAAATCATTTTAAACACCAATACATACACATACAATGCAATATTTATTATTTGTCCGTAGCGCGAAATTAAATTTCAATAGAATAATAAGGTTTCAATAGACTGATATGCGCCGTGAAAAGTTGGTCGGTATAAATGTATAATACGTATATTTGACCAAAAATCGGACTTAAAAGGTTTTGGATCAGATTTCATTAAGCAGCATTTTTTTTTTTTTTTTGGTGAAATTCCCCCGAAACGTTTGGGATTTTAATAAACGTTTGAAGATTGTTTTTTTTTTTTTTTTTTTTTTTTACAAAAGATTTGTTTTTATTTATTTTAAGTATTTATTTATTTTTTCCCAATTTCCTCTTTTAGAATTTCTTTTTCTCAAGCACATTTCAAAGGCTTTTCAAAATTCTTCTTCTCTCTGCCTCTCCAATCGCCCAGGTTTCACTCCCTTTAATTAATTTTTTTATCAACTTTTATTGCTATAATACATATATTTTTCTAATCTGATTGAGAAGGAGATAAATAATTTTTATTTTTAATTAAACCTCTATTTTAGCTTTAGCAATAGTCATGCGCGTAGTTAAGGGGGGGGTAAGGGGTGCACTGCCCCCTAGAAAACTCCTCCCCCCCCTAGAAAAATCGAGTCAATATCTCAATAACTATTTATGCTATGAGATTAATTTTATTCTTAAAAAATCAATAGAAATTGAAAAATGTAGATCTCAAAAAAATTATCTTCCCATATAGCCCAGTAAATAGGGGGATTTCAGCTTATATTAATTGCGGGAAAATATTTTTTTTAAGGTCGTTTGGTATGGTGTGGGTATGCCAAATCTAAGTTTGCGACTTCGAAAGTCTGGAGAACAACTTTTGGAGGCCGAAAAACCTCGAAATTATCAGACTTTTTCCAGTTTTTCGCTTATAACTCGAAAACAGTTCATTTTTATAAATAACCGTTCCATAGTAAATTAAAGAGGACACATTTTCGCGTTGATTAAAAAGAAGAAATGCTAAATTGGTCTAGTAGTTTGATTTTTAATTAGGATCCAAAAACAGCCCCCCAGGATCACTTTTGAATATCCCGAAAATTCGCACTTTTTTCGAATTTTTCCCATTTTGACCATGAAGGAGCACATTTTCAACAAAGAAGCCTTTATATATTTTAAAACTAGATTAAATTAGCTACAATTTAAACAAAGTTTCATATTAATTGGATAATGGTAACCCGTGTCGCAATGAGGTTGAAATTTTAAAAAATATGCAATTTTTTGCAAATAATCTCAGTTTTTTCCTTCATAAAATGAAAACCACTCATTCTAGAAACCTGATTTCTATTTCATTTTCTAGAAAATCTTGTTGACTTGAACGTTTACTTGGACAACTTTTTTGTTAAAACTCTTTGATTTATAGATAATTTACATTTTCCGGATAGGAGATGATCCGAATCCTCATGCGTCATGGGAAATCTATAAATCTAAGAGTTTTATCAAAAAAGTGGTCCAAGTATACGTTCAAGTCAATAAGATTTCCTACAGAATGAGATATGAATCAAGTTCCTAGGATTAGTACTTTTCTTTTTATGAAGGGAAAACTGCGATTTTTTGCAAAAAAATTGCAGTTTTTATACAAAAATTTGGTTGGGCGGTCGCCACACCTCGCTCAACTCTGGCGCCGACACTACGGCTGCCCCCCCTAGGGAAATTCCCTAATTACGCCAATGGCAATAGTATAGATTTAATTTCTTTTTGGCTCCTTCACTCCCACGCGCCTTTACTTCCCAGATAACGGAATTTCTTAATTTCTTCTTAAGTTCTCTCCGTTATGTTTTATACACTCATCCTGTCTGGTTTGTTCTTTCTTTGTACAAACCAAGACCTTATACTTGCTCTTATTCATTTTTGAATAAATAAGCTGACGTGTTCTGATGTGGTCATCCACTTGACTTTACCATACAACCTGGCCCCTCACTTATATTTAATATTTAATAAAATTATTTATAATTATTTAGGGGAGGGGGTTAGTTTTTGCAGGGGGCCTACTGATTACGTATACAAAATTTGGTTGAGTTTGCTCAAATGGCCTATATTTTTAATTTTTAACCCCCCCTCCATCCCCCTTAATTTTGGGTCGATATGCACCAAAATCTAATCAGCTCTTAATCTCAATGGACCAAAACTACGTGTGAAATTTGGTTTCGATATTAAGACTAGTTTTTGGTGTAGCTCGTCCACAAAAATTTGGTAACGCACAGACTAACAACCAGACAAACTAACTAACAGACATTTTGGCAAAACAATTATTATCTCGAAAAATATAATTTTTTCGATTTTCACTTATTAGGGCTTTTTTGTAGAGCGAAACGCCATGGTTTCGCTCAATTTTTTTAATCAAAATAGTTTCAGCCGTTTTTGAGATATTTCGAAAAAAAGAAGGAAAAAAACCACTTTTTTCATGCATACCCTGTATGGTAAAGTAAAAAGGTACAAGTATCAAAGTGTGGTTCCACTTGTTTTCTATGATAAATAAGCTGATATGTGGCCATCCACATGACTTTACCAGACACCTCTGGCCCCTCTCTTATACCTATTTAATATTTAATAAAATAATTTATTATTTATTTATTAAAGCTGTTATAGGGAAATAAGGATTATATCTTTTATGCAGATAATTTATATTTTATTGCCAACGACTTCTTCAGTGCTTCCTGCATATTTGTCAATTTTATAATTATTCTTTCTTAGTAAACATATCAAGGCAAGTCATCAACATCAATAAGTAATCAGTAGAGATTGTGGTGTTGGTGCAAGGTGAAACATCTTAATTATTAACATCAATAAGATTGAAAATTTTTACTTTACCATACATGGTATGGTCAAGTATTGTAATCGTGCTTGAAAAAAGTGTTTTTTTTGCTTCTTTTTTCAAAATATCTAAAAAACGGCTGGAACTATTTTGATTAAAAAAATTGAGCGAAACCATGGCATTCCGATCTACAAAAAAGCTCTTATAAGTGAACATCGAAAAAATTTTATTTTTCGAGATAATAATTGTTTTGCCAAAATGTCTGTTAGCCTGTGCGTTACCAAATTGTTGTGGACACGCTTGCTCAAAACATAGTGTGAATATCAAAACCAAATTTTACATGTAGTTTTGATGCATTGAGATTAAGAGCTGATTAGATTTTGGTGCATATCGACCAAAATTAAAGGGGGGGAGTTAAAAATTAAAATTATAAGATTTTCAAACTAAAAAAACAAGATCAAATGAAATATACCAAAAAATAAGCCTATAATAACAAAATAATACCAAAATTGGGGGGTGGGGTTAAAAATGAAAATATGGGCCATTTGAGCAAACTCAACCAAATTTTGTAGACATAATCAGTGGGCCCCCAGGAGTCTAAAAATCCTAAAACTAACCCCTCCCCTACATGATTATAAATAATTTTATTAAATATTAAATATAAGTGAGGGGCCATGTTGTATGGTAAAGTCAAGTGGATGGCCACATCAGAACTCGTCAGTTTATTCTTTTTTAAAACTTAGAAATATATCTTACTTTGATCTTTTCTATATATACATTTATCTTATATATTATTTATTATTTACGAAAGAACCCCCTCTTAATTTTGGGTCCATTAGCAATTAATACTATCTAATTTTAATTAATAGATTATTATATTAGAATTATGTGCTTTCATCGATTTTTGTTTGAAGATTTTATTATTTTAAATCATCCTTCCTCTTTTTGGGCCACTATCAATTTCACATATTGGGGGTCATTTTCATAAGGTTGCATAGGGTAATTATGCGAAATTTTGCTACAAATCTATCAAAGGATCTAGAAATTATATTAATAGTTTTATTTTTATGAAAACCCCCCCCCCCCCCAAAAAAAAATGGGATTTACTATAAATAAAGGGTCTTAACAAAAAATAGAATTATTATTTCTTTCATGAGCTCCAGGGACCAAAATTGGGTGGGGGTTCAAAAATAGAATTATCAAGATACAAGCCCTTTTTTTAATTTTTTAATATTTAATAAAATTATTTATAATAAAAGATATAATCCTTATTTCCCTACCCTTTGAACGATTTGTACGAAATTTCTCATAATAATCGTATGCATCCTATACGACCTAATGAAAATGAGTATGTGAAAAAAAAACAAGGGGGGGTGTCAAAAATAATTAAAATGATAAAATTTTAAAACAAAAATACAAGAAAGCTATTTACTCTAGAAGTCTTAAATTTGATGGGTCTGATTTATTTATAATGGCTTAAAATTAAAAAAAAGGGGGGGGGGCTTCTTTCATAATAAATGAAAATAATTTATAAGAGAAGTGTCAGAGAGGTGTATGGTAAATTTATGTAGATGGCCACATCAACTTATTACTTTACCATACAGGGTATGGTCAAGTATTGTAATCGTGCATGAAAAAAAATTGGTTTTTTTGCTTCTTTTTTTCAAAATATCTAAAAAACGGCTGAAACTATTTTGATTAAAAAAATTAGGCGAAACCATGGCATTTCGGTTTACAAAAATCTCTAATAAGTGAACATCGAAAAATTATATTTTTCGAGATAATAATTGTTTTGTCAAAATGTCTGTTAGGTTGTTATTCTGTTAGTCTGTGCGTTACCAAATTTTTTTGGACGAGCTAGCTCAAAAACTAGTGTGAATATCGAAACCAAATTTCACAGGTAGTTTTGGTGGATTTTGATTAAGAGCTGATTAGATTTTGGTGCATATCGACCAAAAATTAAGGAGGGTGGAGGAGGGTTAAAAATTAAAAATCTAGGCCGTTTGAGCAAACTTAACCAAATTTTGTATACATAATCCCTGGGCTCTCCCAGAAGTCTAAAAATGCAAAAACTAACCACCCAAAATGGGGGCGGGGGGTATCAAAAAATGAAAATATAGGCCCTTGTACCAAAACCAACCAAATTTTGTTTACATAATCAGTGGGGTACCAGAAGATTAAAAATACAAAAAACTAATCACCCAAAATGAAGGGGGGGGGGGGTTAAAAAATGAAAATGTAGGCCCTTGGGTCAAGCTCAACCAAATTTTGTATACAATATCAATGGACCATCAGAAGACTCACAATGCAAAACTAATAACCTCCCAAAATTAGGGGCGGGGGTTTAAAAATAAAAATCTAGGCCATTTGAGCATGAGCAAACTCAACCAAATTTTGTATACAATATCAATGGACCATCAGAAGACTGACAATGCAAAACTAATAACCTCCCAAAATTAGGGGCGGGGGGGTTTAAAAATAAAAATCTAGGCCATTTGAGCATGAGCAAACTCAACCAAATTTTGTATACAATATCAATGGACCATCAGAAGACTCACAATGCAAAACTAATAACCTCCCAAAATTAGGGGCGGGGGGTTTAAAAATAAAAATCTAGGCCATTTGAGCATGAGCAAACTCAACCAAATTTTGTATACAATATCAATGGACCATCAGAAGACTCACAATGCAAAACTAATAACCTCCCAAAATTAGGGGCGGGGGTTAAAAAATAAAAATCTAGGCCATTGAGCATGAGAAAACTCAACCAAATTTTGTATACATATCAGTGGGCCCCCCAGAACACTAAAAGGGCTAGGGGGGGGGCAAAAATGAAAATCTAGGCCTTGGACCAAACTCAAACAGAAGTGTATGGTAAAGTCAAGTGGATGGCTATATCAGAACGTGCCAATTTATTTATTTTGTTGGTTTTTGTTATTTATATATTTTTTTAACATGATTTATAGTTTATTTTTGTAAAATTAACAATTTTGTTATTATTTCAATTCCATAATTAAAGCACGCTCCTTTTGTTCTGTTGTACTTGTATTTTTGCTCCGAGTGAATTGGAACAAAGGAACACGCTCCCTCCCTCATCGCGGCGTGACGTCATCCATACTTCCCCCACCATAGACCATTCCTCCTCGAATGGAGCTCCTCCAACTTATTGAAATGGCAAATTGATGAAAAATATATTTAAAAATCTGCTTTTTTTATTTTTTTAGTGTCCCTAATTAAAACAGAACAAAAGAAATTGATTATCATACATATTATATATAGTAAATATAAATCAATTAAAAGACATTGAATTGTTTTTTATTGTGTGAGTTGAATTGAAGTTACGAGGCGGATTCTCCCAAAATGTCGACTCCAGCCCGAAGACGTCTCATGCGAGATTTTAAGAGGTACACACACATATTACTATTTATCTCATTTATATATTCATTTACTTAGCCATTTAATTATTTATTATTAATTTTATTTCATTTTCCATAATACAATTTTTCCAATTTATATTATTTTTGTTATTGAATTATAGATATTTTAATGGGAAAAAAGTCATAAATATTTGATTGGCTACAAAAGAGAAAGAACAATTTGTTATTTATTCGTCTGCGATCCACTTTCTATTTGTTTATCCCATATATTTTGCTATTTTCCTTTACTCATAATTATTATTAATCACTAAATTTATTTTTATTTATATTAATAAGTTAAAATTTTGGAATGACATGTGTATGTGTGTTGGTTGGTTGTTCTGCTCTCATTTGACTCCATTTGCTTTTGTTTATTTTATTTTTTAGGCTTAACATCTACATCTCTTTGTATTATTAATTGAAATCACAGTCTACTAAATCCAGTGCCAAGATCTTGGCAATCAACTTTAGAGGAGACAAAATTATTTTTTAGAGATATATCCCCCATCAAAAAAAAAAAAAAATTCTTTTAAATTTTCAAGTATTTTTATTTATTTATTTTATATTTCAACGGCTAATGCCTTATACAGTGATATAGTACAATATTTATCAAACATAATACATTATTATTTTGATTATTTATAAAAAGAAACAAAGAGATTGTCCTCTGCTTGATGCAAATAAACATATACACATATATATCAAGATGATATATCTGTATATATATATTATTTATTTGTTTGAGACTATAGTTTCGAAGACTTGGTCTTCATCATCAGTCTTTCTTCAATTATAAATGTTTTTCATGGAGTCAATATCATATGAATAAATAATATATATATACAGATATATCATCTTGATATATATGTGTATATGTTTATTTGCATCAAGCAGAGGACAATCTCTTTGTTTCTCTTTGTGAATCAACAACTCTGCTACTCTCGGCAAAACAAAAACTTTTCAACTTGATTATTTATGTCCATCGATTAAATTAATAAGTTGTTGTAGGGAAATAAGGACAATAGCTTATGCAAATATTTTTTATTTTATGCCAACGTTTCGTTAACTTTGTTGTCTTCCTCAGTGCTCAAACAAATTGACTTCTTTGCATATTTGTCATTTTATAAATGAGCCGTTTATTTTGAAAGTGGCCTAACTCCAATTTTGAAAAAAATGAGTTAATGGCAGATTTAGTTAGACATAGATGTATGTCTTCTTTTCAAATTTATAATATCATAGCCAAACGAGTACAATATCATCATGAATTCGTCAAAATAAATACATCAACATAATGTATTTATAAAAATATAAATACAAATATCTCAAAATATCAAATAATGGACTTACTTTCCAAATAAACGGCTCAAATATTCATTCTTAGCAAACACATATAGGCACAGATTGAAAATATTTTCTATTTAAATCTATTTTTTTTTTTTTTTGATTTAAATAGGAAATATTTTCAATCTGTTCAATGACTGGCCTATCTATATGTGTTTGCTAAGAATGAAAATTTATAAAATGACAAATGTGCAAGGGAGTTAATTTGTTTGAGCCCTGAGGAAGTCAACAGGGTTGAGGAAACGTTGGCATAAAATACAAAATATTTGCATAAACTATTGTCCTTATTTCCCTTCAACAACTTATTATATTATAACAATATAATAATAATAAAAAGCAAAATAATTTAAATAATAATTTATTTTTTAGAGATATATATTCCCCATCAAAAAAAAATTCTTTTAAATTTTGAAGTATTTTTATTTATTATTTATTTTATTTCAACGGCTAATGCCTAATACAGTGATATAGTACAATTAAGTGGATATCGATGAGGCAGTCCAAAAAAGAAGAAGATAATTTACACTATCTTTTTATTCATAAAAACGACGTTTCGGAGGCTATTCCCTCCTTCTTCAGGGTTTTGAAAAGTCAGTGAAGGAAATCCAATGCGGCATTCTCCTCTTTCAGTGGCAGTAACAATAATAATAATATCTTGTATTTCATTACATTACATTACAATTCTGCTGAGAATGAAATACAAGATATTATTGTTACTGCCAACTGAAAGAGGAGACAGAGGGAATGCCGCATTGGATTTCCTTCACTGACTTTCAAAACCCTGAAGAAGGAGAATAGCCTCCGAAACGTCGGTTTTATGAATAAAAAGAGAGTGTAAATTATCTTCTTCTTTTTTTGGACTGTCTCATCGATATCCACTTAATTCACTTATCAGTCCGTCTCCAAAAATTACTCCAATCTTATATAGTACAATATTTATCAAACAATACATTATAACAATATTAATAATAAAAAGCAAAATAATACATCATAATAACTTATAAAATAGGACAACAACAATAATTAAAACAAAATAATACATTAAAATTATGGGTATAAAATAAAATTTTTTTATAAAAATGACAAATATGCAGGGAAGTTAACTATTTGAGCACTGAAACGTTGGCAATAAAAAATAAATTATTTGCATATTCCCTATAACAACTTTAATAATTTAATCAATAGACATAACTAATCAAAATATATACTATACAATGTTCACTCATAGATTAGTGTTATCTTTTTGAGCAAAATTGCACCTCTGTTAATACTTAATCAGAAATCCAGAGGGGTTTCGAACCGATATGACAAATTATTGTAACATTGAAGAATCCAAATAACATATCCCATGCTGTAGTGTGATCGGCACACACCCCGAAAGTCAAATTCTTACTCGCCAAATCGAGTCATTTTTAAGGTACTCTCTACCCCTGAAGATGTCAAAAAATACATTAAAATCGCCTCATTTCAAAATGGTTAAATTTGATTTCAAGACATTCCCATTGACAATTTCCTATTTTATAGGAAAGGCAGAATTTTTGACATTTTTGTTTAAAAAAATTTGAAAATTACCACCCAAAATAAGGGGGAGGGTGAAAAATGAAAATTCTAGTCATTTCGACCAAACTCAACCAAATTTTGTATACATATTCTATGGACTGCTAGAAAGGGCTAGAATTTTCATTTTTGACTCCTTCCCCCCTTTTGGGTGGTTATTTTTTCACGCCTAGCCTTCTGGGGGTCCACAGAAAATGTATACAAAATTTCGTTAAGCTTGGTCGAAAGGGCTAGAATTTCATTTTGGATCCCCCCCCCCATCTTGGGTGGTAATTTTCAAATTTTTTTTAAACAAAAATGTCTTTCGTATAAAATAGTGAGTATTGTCATTGGGAATGTCTTGAAATCAAATTGAACCATTTTGAAATGAGGTGATTTTACTGTATTTTTTGACATCTTCAGAGGTCGATTACCCCTAAAAACGACTATTTGGCGAGTAAGAATTTGACTTTCGGGCTGTGTGCTGATCACACTACAGTATGGGATATGTTATTTGGATTCTAAAATCATCTTCCAAAATGGTCACTAACTCTTAGACTATTCTGTGAGGGGAGTTAATTTTGTTTATTAAAACTATTATATTACAAAACTGTTGATCTAAATCTAGTGTTAAATTTATTCAAGCTTAAAAGCTTAATATTAGAAGTATCTTCTTTTTGGAAATGACCTGATAGAATTATGAAGAAACAAACAGCCCAAAAGTATAAATTTCGAATAAAATGTTTTTACTCTTTTTAAAAAACACCTTTTTGGAAAATCTTCTCTCCTTCTTCAGTACTTAAAAAGGTCAATTAATGAATGTTATAAGCCTTCTAGCTTTCTTCGATGACTCTTTTCAACCCTGAAGAAAGATCCTCCGAAACGTCGTTTTTTAACCGACTTCTTAAATTAGTGAAAACGAATTTCCAATAAATTATATTATTCGAAATTTGTACTTTTCATTATCCATCAAATCAAAAGAAACGATTTGTTATTTGTTGTCTGCCTAGTTGTCTGTCTAATTGTTTACCAACACTATTTTGCTATTTACATTTACTCTAATTATTTAATCACCAAATTGATTTTGATTTATGTTAAATAATTCTATTTTATAATTTTGGAATGACATCTATGTGTGTTGTTCCGCTCTCATTTCACATTTGCTTTGTTTTTTATTTTCATTTTTTTAGGGATAACCTATACATCTATTCTATTGTATTGAAATCACAGTCTGCTAAATTCTGTGCCGGACTTATTTTTGAGGGGGCAAAATTATTTATTGTTGACACCCTCCTCGAAAAAAAAATTTGCTTCGAGATTTTGACTATTTGACTATTTAATTTGATTTAAATGTGTCGAATACTTAGAAAATCGTAAGATGATGTCATCTATTACATCCGATGGAATGGAGTATTTTAAATTATATGTCAGAAGGGTTGTTTTTCACCCCCTCGGGAATCGAACCCGAGTGCCAGTAAAAGCAATCCGGGCCATCTGGCTCACCTGCGAGGTGCGAACCTCTCTGACATATGTAAACGCGTTAAATATGGTGAGTGGCAGGTGAGCCAGATGGACCGGATTGCTGTTACTGGCTCTCGGGTTCGATTCCCGAGGGGTGAAAAACTACCCCTCTGACATGTAATTAAAATTAATCCATTCCATCGGATTTAATAGATGACACCATCTTATGATTTTCTAAGAAAATTTGAAAGTATTTGAAATCTTTCGGGTTTACTGTTAAATACAACCATCTAATTTTTAACTGTCCTAAATTTAAAAGAGAATCGAACAAGTTATTAAATTATTTATTTGCCTCTTGCTTGACTGCGCGTGTTAATATTACGAATCTGCTGGTTTTAGAAGAGGATGAAATTTTATATAAAGTAGCCTTTTTTTCACCAACTGCAAAATTGAGTTATAAATTAGACACATATTTAACAGTTTTTTCTTTCTTCAATTGTACCATCATTTTTTCACTTTGAATTATAGAATCATTAATTGCGTGGCTGTATGGGCATAGTTCTCTAAAGCCAAAAAAAATACTGTTAAATAATATAAAAGTTAAAAACAGGAGTATTTTAACGGGTTATAGTGGTGTTTCACAAGGTAAAAATTATTTTAATTATGTTTTTGGAGTTTTATTTTTAATACTCTATACATATTTCGGGTTTTTAGTATTAAAAATAAAACTCCAAATACATAATTAAAATAATTTTTTAATTTTGATTTTTACCTTGTGAAACACCACTACTATAACCCTTTAAAAACTCCTGTGTTTAATATGTTTCACTATAAACCAACACCGCTTTCCCTAAATGTTTTTTTTTTTGCTTTTCGGCCTTTCTAGCCATAAGCCAATTTACGATACTACTTATTATTAAAATTTCTCTCTACCCCGGGGTCAGGTTTTAGCCGGATTCGAACCCCGGTCCCTAAATGTTATTAAAAGTTAAAATTTCCAATAGTAGAAAATCTTGAGTATATTTTTAGAAAATGACAAGAGGTTGTCATCTACCATATTTGTCCGATATAGAATGAATTATTTTTAATTAAGGTAAAGCACCAGCAGTGGGCCTGTACCTGTAGTGGGCCAGATGCAAGAAAAGTGCAAAAATTAGCTTATCTAACTTTGAAAAATTGCAATCTATATAGCTTATGCCATGGGCTATATATATCACTATTTTTCCAAGTTGGATAAGCTAATTTTTGCACTTTTCTTGCATCTGGCCCACTACAGGTACAGGCCCACTACTGGAGCTTTTAACTTATATGTCAGAAGGGTTGTTTTCCCCCCCTCGGGAATCGAACCCGAGTGCTAAAATTAGATATCAAGACCAATTGGCAACCCAGTTAGGAGAACCCCTCTAACGTTGGTAGCTTATCTACTAAATTTTAACTTTCGTTAAGATTTCTAAAGAAAATCACGCGAGGTTGTCAACTAACAGAATCCAAGGTGTTATGGTTTATTTTTATTCTATGTTAGAAGGTTTGTTTGTATTTAACCCTCCCGGAATTGAACCCGAATGTGAAAAATGTAACATATACATGCAATCAGACCATAATTTTTTTTTATTGCAATATCGCGAATTTAAAACAATTTAACGCGTAACAGTGCCCGGATTGCATTTTTGTCATTCGGGTTCAATTCCCGTAGGGGTGAAACAACCCTTCTGACTTATAATAAAAATTATTTATCTATTCCAACTGCGATTCAAAGTCGACTTGTAATTTATTTATTTACTATGAAATAAGTTAACATTTAATACAAAATATCAAACATTTTAGCAATAAACAAAGCTTTTATATTCAATTTGGTATGTAAATCTAAACTAATATTGCAAAAAAAAAAATAGATTCGCAGATTTGTTGCTTTAGTTTTTGAGTTGATTATCAAACTAGAAATCCTTCAATCGATCCAAAGACTTCCCTATAGTAAATGAATACGATTTCAGAACTAACTGTAGAAACGTGATAAGATTTTCTCATTACAAATGTGCAATCTTTTAATTGAAACCTCTCTTTTGATAAAAAAAAAGAAAATTTGTTTAGTCTTATTTTTAATCCTATCACATTACAACTATTTACTTATCTGTTGGAGATAAATCATGTATTGACGTATTTTGCATGGTCTCCTGAGTCACATAGACAATGTTTTGATGAATTTGGTAAAGGGGGGGAGGGGGTCGGATTTTTCAATTTTTTTTTCTGAGTTTTTAAACAGAAAATTAATTAGTTTTTAATTAAAAACTAAACTAATAATTTTAGTAAAAATTGGCATTTATTAAAACTGGCCTGACTAGTGAGACTATAGTGAATTTAGTCGGTTATTATGGGTGTTCCAATAGAAAATTTTCCCTTCAAAAGCTGATTCTGGATAATTCTGACTATTAATTCTACAAATCTATAAATTATTTTATTATTTTTCGAAAAACGGAGAAAATAAAATTGAACCGACTCCTGACTGGACTAGAACCTGTGGCCTAAGTTGGTTAAGGCACTCTTGGTCTATACAAGAGTGGTTGCAGGTTCAAATCCTGTCGGGTGCTCAATTTCATTTTCTTGTTTTTTTCACAAAATTAAAATAATTTCCAAATTTGTCGAATTAAGGAGGTTCTTTCGCGACAATCCAGACAAAAAGTTTTAGCCTCGAAACCACTCTATACATATGAACGGTGCTAAAATTTTAGGTTATGCTTTTTTAACGTGGCTCTACTTTTTACTCTACTATGTTCTCTTTATGAATGGATCGTTTTCAAGCCATTGATATTTTATCCCCTCCGCTAAAAATAATCGCCCAAATATATATATATAAATATATATTTTTTTTATTTTTTATCAAAATTACGAGGTAAATAATTTCAATTTTTTTTAAGTTACTCCGAATATATTATTCTAACAAATATTAATTTTTCATCAAGATGGTGAAAGTCCTTCAATGAAAAATAAAATATAATAATCATTTTCCCACCCTTTCCCAATCTATCATATGTAAAAAATGTCATTTTTAATTGCAATTATTTCATGTTTGGTGTGGTAAATCGTCTTCAAATGTTAACAGTGTGTGTATTAAGCTTTTAATGACTTATATTCCAAGTTTCGAAGACTTCTTGAATTTTTGCATTTGTGAAAGAACTACCTTAACAGTCAGAATTATTTAATGAATTATTTTACTTGTGCGGTTCATTTACTTAAAATAAAAATTAAAAACTAACATTTGAATAAAGCAAATTATCTAAAAATTGTGAGAATTAATAATTAAATAAATGACACAAAATATATTGCTCTTAATAGTTGGAGGGATTGGGGGTGGGGGGGGGGCACTTAGATATTTAAAACCATTTGACTAGCCCATAATATCTCTGTCCTCTTCTGTCTTAGGAAGCAGGTTAGAAAAATAATTCTAATGGTTCTTAAGATCTATTATTTTTTAAAAACTTGTTTATATCTTAAACTTATATTTCTTAGAACAAAAACGTACTCTTATCTTCAGCATTATCTTTTTCATTTTGATTTCATGACGTTCGAGTTTGCCATCTTCACTTACACAATCAGTAAAATTCATTCTAAAAACTTTCTCGGCATCCAAATCTAAATAAAAAAAAAATTCTCAAAAAACTAATCAAGAAATTAAAAATGTACTGTTACGCTTAAGTGATACGTTGAAGGATCTCCGAAAGTTCTTCACCGATTTCTTTGAAATTTTCACACAACATTCCATTCAAATACACCAGTGTTTTTATAGATATCACACCTGTGGCATGTAAAATATTTTTTTTTTGAGGAAATAACGTCAGCGCCTCTCTGGGGGGTAAAAGCAAACAAACAAGATGGCCGATAATAACTTTTTGGAAATCTTTCAACTGTCAATATTATTTTTGTTTAAGGGAACAATTTTGACAAGTAATATATAATTCATTTACTGTTTTAATACCTATTCTATAATTATTTGCATGTTTCGATACGTCCAGTGGTTTAGGCGTGAAGCATAAGAGTTAGTCACAGCAACGCGTGGTCGGGTCAGCTATTATCTATATAAATTTTAACCATAAAACGAGACGCTTCCCGCCAGCGGCTAGGTGACACCGGGCCGAAGGCCCGGACGTCAGCTAGTCTATTATATATTTCACTTACTGATTATTTTTAAATACAAGCGTTTATTTTGATTTAAATGAGACTAAAGTTCTCAAGACCTTGTTTTTGAATTACTATTTGGGGCATTAAATCGGCTGCTGCTGTAATTGAATACCTTTCCGGATGTGAATGGAGTCAATTCACTTGACATACTCTCGACGAAAAAAATCTATCAATTAATATTTATATATGCTTGAAGACAAGGCCTTTAAAACTAGAATCTCAATTTATATAAAAATATTTATATTAAACAGAAGTTGCATTTTTCTATTTATTCACCATATAATTTTAAAAAAATACAAATCTTTTTATAAAAAAAAAAAAAAAAAAATTGAAATCATTCATTTGAAGTGCAACGTTTCACGAGAATTTCTCCCTTTATCAATGGAAATTAAAAAAAAAAATAAGCTGACGTGTTCTGATGTGGCCATCCACTTGACTTTACCATACAACCTGGCCCCTCACTTATATTTAATATTTAATAAAATTATTTATAATCATTTAGGGGAGGGGGGTTAGTTTTTCCATTTTTAGACTCCTCATTACGTATACAAAATTTGGTTGAGTTTGGTAAATGGCCAAGATTTTCATTTTTTGCCCCCCCCCCCCATTTTGGGCGGTTTGTTTTTGCATTTTTAGACTTCTGGGGGTCCACTGATTATGTATACAAAATTTGCTTTGATCAAATGGCCCAGATTTTTAATTTTTAAACCCCCCCCCCCTCCACCCCCTTAATTTTGGATCAATATGCACCAAAATCTAATCAGCTCTTAATCTCAAAGGACCAAAACTACGTGTGAAATTTGGTTTCGATATTCAGACTAGTTTTTGAGCTAGCCCGTCCACAAAAATTTGGTAACGCACAGACTAACAGACAGACTACAACCTAACAGACATTTTGACAAAACAATTGTTAACTCGAAAAAATATAATTTATATAATTATAATTTTTTCGATGTTCACTTATTAGGGCTTTTTGTAGAGCGAAATGCCATGGTTTCTCTTAATTAAAAAAAAATCAATTAAGATGAATTTTGATGAGGTCCAGACCTAAGACCTAGCCAGATCTTTTTTTCATCCTCAAAACTTGTTAAAAGATTTTGTTTCATCAAAATCGGTAGGGCCGTTTTCAAAATAGAACCAAGATACAAATATATAAATAAATAAATATATATATATAAATAAATAAATATACAATTTTTGCTCGTTTAATAAGAGTAGAAATTCAATTTCTTACAATGTTGTCATATTTGTCAAACGAGCACTGTATTGGCTAGAATTGGTACATAAACAGCAAAAAGTTTTGGGCTTATGAACTATGAATCCTTATTGTCTGTTCCATATACTCTAGCATTAACTTTTTGCTAGTATTGTCGCGAAAACAACTACCTTAAACTAAACATTTTTACATTGTTATTTTTTTATAAAATATTTTTATTTTAAACACAGAAAATCAATAAAAAAAAATGTCTATAATGTATATAATTTGTTTAATTTATTTTCATTAATTGTATTGGATCATTTTGGATAAATAAATATTTTTGCTGTTTGGGCTTTTTGTTCCTGGTGAATTTATTCATATAGGTACAGATGATACATCTTGCCTTTTATCTCGATCTCCTTTCTTATGTGATTGAAACGTCACGGTTTGATGGAACAAGATCCAAACATGGCATCGCATGATATATATTGCCAGCTGAGTGCCCCCGGGGCCCTCGCCCCCAGGCTAATCATATCTAGGTCAAAAAGAATAAATAAAAATAACTAATTGAATATTTAAACTTCTAAATTAATTTTTCATAATTTTTGGTCTTTAATTTTCCTTAAAACAGCCATGTTTTTTTTTTTTTTTTTTTTTTAATTTAAATATTTATTAATTTTAATTTCTCTGGAACTTTCGCGTAATACTTACAATTCACCCTTTTAAATAAAGGTCCCTTCCCTATTGATCACAACTTTTAGACGTTTGGGTCGACTTTTTTGGTGAAAGTATACCTGATGTGACTACGTTTTTACTTTACAGGGTATGGTCAAGTATTGTAATCGTGCATGAAAAAAGTGTTTTTTTTTCTTCGTTTTTTCGAAATATCTCAAAAACGGCTGAAACTATTTTGATTAAAAAAATTGAGCGAAACCATGGCATTTCAGTCTACAAAAAAGCCCTAATAAGTGAACATCGAAAAATTACATTTTCCGAGATAATAACTGATTTATCAACATTTCTGTTAGGTTGTTATTCTATTATTCTGTTAGTCTGTGCGTTGAGAAAACTCAACCGAATTTTGTATACATAATCACTGGACCCCCAGAAGTCTAAAAATGCAAAAACTAACTGCCCAAAATGGGGGGGGGGGGGGGTCAAAAAATGAAAATCTAGGCCCTTTACTAAACTCAACCGAATTTTGTATACATAATCAGGACCCCCAGAAGACTAAAATTCAAAAAATAACCACCCAAAATGGGGGGGTGGAATTCTATGCCCTTGTATCAAACTCAACCAAATGTTGTATACATAATCAGTGGACCCCCAGGAGTGTAAAAACGCAAAAACTACCCCCCCCTCTATATGATTATAAATAATTTTATTAAATATCAGTGAAAGGCCAGATTGTATGGTAAAGATTTTCTAAAATTCAACACCCCTACGCGCTTAAACTGGATACTAATCGAACAAAATCATTCGCCAATTCATTTATCCCTATGACATCTAGAGACTGGAACTCGCTTCCCTCGACCGTCTTTCCAGCAACTTATAACCTTCAATCTTTCAAGACCAGCATCCACAGATACCTTCGACTGCTACCCAATCCCTAAATCTCCCCTTATCTTCACGTTACAAGGGTCCACCACGGACTAAAGAGGTTGTACCTTCTTGGTGCAACTTCTTCTTGTATCAGTATCATTATAAAAAAAAAGTCAAGGGGATGGCCACATCAGAACGTGTCAGTTTATTTTAGAATGTACTTACGATTTGTTTTTGTTTTTTTTATATAAATATAAGGCCTTTTTAGATACTCACAAATATTGGTGACGTTTCTAGAAAATACTTAGAATTGATGACTTTTTTGGTGACCCTTCGGAATTTTCTAACTCGAGAATTCCAAAAAAAAAAAAAAATGTTTTTTACCATTAAGCATGCAACTTCTTTTAAATAAAAAGTTTAAAATTTTGTTAAATATATTGATCGAGATCTAAATTATTTATTTTTTAATTCAAATCAGCTCCGAATTTATTATAATTAAGTTTTTGTCAATGTTGGCCACCCCTGCTATAGTCAGAGAGAGATTATTATATTAATATTATAACACATAACTATCTATTTTCTCCCATTTTACTTATTTTCTTTTTTTATTGTTTCCTTTTAGGCTCCAAGAGGATCCGCCAACAGGGGTCAGCGGAGCACCAACAGATAACAATATTATGATCTGGAATGCAGTTATTTTCGGGTAATTATCATATTGAATGTGTATATTCAATTTCCATTCTTCAAACTTGACCACCCCTTATGTTTCCTGTATTTGATTCGATAGAGAATCGAAAGCAGGTGATTTTTGTCAAATATTAAGTGAAAATAATATCCGAATTTATATATTTCTAACTTGAAATAATGAAATTAAATATCTATATATATATATAATTAAGGTTTTGTCTGTACATTGGTCCAAATCACGGCAAATTTTGGTTGCACACGTTTCAAGCAAAGTAATGAACGAAAACACCCTAAACAAAATTCCTGTCTGTCTGAATGTTTCAGTGGTTTCCGCGAAAAGTTGCTCACGATTCACGTAAAAACGGCTGAAGGGATTATTATGAAATTTCATATTTTCATCAGATGTCTTCTAACTTACGTTTTTAGCTATATAACGTTTTTATATTTTGACCCCAAAAGGGGGTTTTGGGGGCGCTCGAATGAAAATTATCAAATAACTCCTAAACTATTAACCCTACGGCAAATTTTATTATGAGCAAAGTTGTAGGGAATGTGATTTCTGAAAAATTTTGTTTAAAAAAATTCCCCCAAATAACCACCTCAAAGAGGGGGGTCAAAATATGAAAATATTTGCTCTTGGACTAAACTCAACAAAATTTTGTATACATAATCTGTGGGTCACTAGAAGGCTAGAAATGTAAACACTGTGTGCGGGTGGGGTTCGGGGGGTGTGGTGGGTGGGAGTGGGGTATGAGGGTGGGGTTCGTGGGTTGGGGGTCCAGGGGGCCTGCCCCTGGTTAGCAAGAGGGCCGCCGAAGGCGAGCCTCCGCAGCTAGTATATATATATATATAATTTTCTCATTAATATATTAAAGAATAATTAACACATTAACGAGAATTTTTTGATCGCGCTTTTTAAAACAAGATATATATCGCCAGACTACTGCTTGTTGAAGCTATTGGAGTCTGCTGAGTCTTAAATCTGGGCCAAGATTTTTGTCAAATATTAAGTGAAAATAATATCCGAATTTATATATTTCTAACTTGAAATAATGAAGTTAAATATATTTATAATTTTCTCATGGATGACATCTTTTTCATTCCCTCTTGGTCCAGACTTAAGACTCCGCAGACTCCAATTGCTTCAACCAGCATCAGTAGTCTCGCGATATATATCTTGTTTTAAACGCGTTTTAAAGCGCGATCAAAAACAATTCTCGTTAATGTGTTAATTATTCTTTAATATATTAATGAGAAAATTATAAATACACCCCTTATGTCTCTCGCATGAATTTCATCCTGTGAAAAATTTAGAAAATGACAAACTGTGCCTCTCTTTCGCGTTGTTTTGTTTGTATCTCCAATTGAATGACCTTGAACTCAAAAAAATATTTGCCGTTTAAATAAGCTTTCTTTTCACTTTATATTATCGGCGGCTAGAGTATGGGAAAATATTGTAATGTGATGAAAAAAAAAATAGATTTTTTAAGGACTTTTCCGTCAGAAGACACACTCTTTTATTGTCTCCTTTAATCTCTACTAGTCTTAAACAGGTCCTGGAATTGTATTTGGCATCTTTGCAATGCTTTAGCTCTAAAGCAACAGAAATCCTTCTATCCGCCCCTTTTTACTCATTTTCCTCGATTAGATTCTAATGAAAAATGCACATTTATTAAATAACAAAAAAGTGAAAACTTATTTACACTATAGAGTCGCCCTTATAAATAATTAATAATAAACTTAAATATAAAATAAATTGTTCATTTTTACCCGAGGAGTGAACCTCAATTGGAATTAGGTGTACACGTCTTTGGAATTATGTATAATTATTTTGGAAATCATTAGATAATGCCCCTTCATCTATTGTCTTTTACTTAGAAATGAAAGTGTAAGTGGAAGTAGGTGTACACGATATTAGGTCACGGTTCACCCCTGGTTTTTACCTATATGATAAATACAAAATTTCAATAAAATCATTCAAAAAATTATTTCTGCATTTTTGAACCACAAATTCTAAAGCTAGAAAGCCCAAAATCTATTCAGTTCTCCGCATTAGAAATACGAACATTTTAGCTCAAGAACAAACCTTCTAAGACTTTTCGTTCTTAAGTTATCGTGGATATCTGTATCCAGACACATAGACAGAATAAAAAAACCATCGTTGAAAATGACTTTTCTCCAAGTTCCCGACATTTTTAAAAACAATGAACAAAAAAAATTTTAAATTTTGCGTAAACTCAATCACTACTAGGCTCTCCCGGCAGGGCGAACCAAGTAATTTTGAATCACCTATTTGTATTCTTGGTGAGATTTATAGTTTATTAGATTTTGATTAAAATCTGATAATTAAAAATGGTTAAAATTTTCTGTAAGAGTTCGAATTACATATAGTAAGTAATAAACAATAAATTTCTAAGGAAATCACGAAAGGTCGTCATCGATCGATTGAATCGATAGTTTTTATTTATATGTCAGAATATTTAGCGCGATAGATATGTGAGGTGGGCACCTCACAAAGTAGCCATTTGGCCCGGAGATAAATTTTGTCACCAGGGTTCGATTCTTGAGGGGGTGAACACATGGGCGCTGGCAGGGGAGAGGGGTGGGGGGGGGCACCCTGTCATGAAAGAAAATACACAGAAAAAGATTAAGGTAGTTGTTTCACCATATGGGTTTTCTTAGGATTTTTTTTAAAT
Organism: Forficula auricularia; assembly: GCA_024734495.1. Lineage (NCBI taxonomy): Eukaryota > Metazoa > Arthropoda > Insecta > Dermaptera > Forficulidae > Forficula > Forficula auricularia. The sequence continues at coordinate 8,452,960 of JALMQS010000291.1, read as the reverse complement.
TTATAGAGATTATTATTTAAATACTTCTGGATCGAAATTCATGAACAATATAGTTCCGGAGATATTAAATTGCAAAGATAGAGTTTTTCAGACCCTTATACATTGCACTATACGGGATATCAGAAAGTTTACATACATATTTAATTATAATTAAGAAACTCTTCTTATCATTGTTATAAAAAACTAAACCAACATTAAACAATAACTAATACATTTGAAGGAGACAATAAAAGAGTGTCTTCTGCTGCATGCGGTCCAACATAAATTTATAAACTTCCTTAAAACATTGAGATTAATATGTAGTTCCTGGAAAAGACATAACAATTTGACATGATAATTTTGTTTCTCTAAAATAAGAAATCTACCGAAAAGTTTTCAAAAAATAAGTGCTAATTTTAAATTTTGAATCTGGACCAGAATTCAAGATTTCCATAAAAATAATCACCATTTGGGTCTATTTTCGACTGCATTTTCATTATATATATAAATTTTTTATCTGAAAACTTTCTGACACTTATAACCTTCAAAACTTCAACATCTACACTCCTCTAACTAATTAGTCTTTTGTATAAACTCCTGATGATGGCTAAAAAAAACCCGAAATATATAGAGTGTCCATAAACTCAAACTTTATTTCAAACTTTATAATTTTTTAAATATGTTTCCCTATAAACCTACACCGGTTTCCCTAAAATAAATTTAAAAATAATATGATAAAGGTCAAACCTTCGAAATTTAGTCACTAAAAAATGAATTATAGATTTATTAAAGTTTTAATAGTTTTTTAAAATCAAGTTTTGACACTAGAAAACTGTAAACGTTTATGAAATAGAAATATTTTAGCACTAAAATAACTTTTTACGATTTTCCGTTTTCGCGCTACCGTAATTCAGACAGGGAAAAAAAATCATGATTATAAATTTTTCTCCACGATTCACATATATTTTAAACGAATAAGTAAAAACAGAAAAAAAATGAGCGAATTTTATACTCCGGCCTCCCGGCGAGCGTTCATTTTCAATTAAATTATTGATTTCAATATTAAAATGTCTGGGCTGTTTAAATCCATAGGGTGGCTTGCCTATAAGAAAATCAATAAAGTATTTATTTAAAAGTTCATTAACTTGCTCTTCTTTCAATTTAATTATCTTCAAATATATATTCAACTAAAATATTGTATTGTTTTATAATTAAAGGGGGGAGGGGGTAGAGGGCGCACAATTAATTCTATCAATCCTTTGCCCTTGAAATATATATAATATTGATTTTGTTTAAATATTTTTAGCATGCCATTTCATCTTTATATAACCATTTAATATTAGGCATAACCCCCCCCCCCCCTCTCGGACCCCTCTCCCTTTCTTTCTCCAATATTGACAGACAGACTTCGAAATTAAAATGTGCACTCCTTAAGCTTTGATTTTAATTTTTTTTTTGTTCTAGTCCAATGTTTCTCAACCTTTTGTAGAGCGAGGAACCCTAGAGTACTAATATTTATTTCTTAGGAACCCTCTAGCACTAAAATATGAGATATTTAATTTTTCGTCAAAATATCAACATCATGCTACTTTTATAGCTTCCAAATATAACATATCGCCGTCGATGAGGGTGTTGCCACATTTTAAAAATTTGCCAGATTTTGGGGACATTTGGTACAAAAAAACGTGCATTTTGAATTACAATACCTAACATTTTTGTTTTCATGAATAATATTATTATTAAATTTTTTTGGTAATGTCATTGGGATGCAGTGGCGTAACTAGATTTTTTAGGCCCATAAGCAAATTCTAACTACGGGGTCCCTACTAACATTTTTTTTTATTTCAACTGTTTTTACAAAGGAAAATTTTTTTTGACTTAAGAGCAGAGAATGAAATAGATATATTAAATGAAACATATATTGAGGTGTGTGCAAAAGTTCGCGCGGAGTTTCAATAGATGGAGTTATGAGCTTCGTAACGTGTTGTCATTAATGCCTACTCCTACATATTATATATCCTTGGAAAGGTGAAGTCTTCAGCTTTCATTAAAAAAAAATCATTTGTTTTCATACAAACTGCTTCGATAAATATCACTTTAAAAATGAATATCGATAAAGTGCATTTACGGCATGTTATGCTTTACGAGTTTCGGAAGGGAATAAACGTTGCTGCAGCCGTGAAAAACATTCAAGATGTTTATCAGGATCAAGCACCAGCTAAACGAACTGTGAAAAATGGTTTGCTAAATTTCGGCGCGGAGAATTTAACCTTGAAGACGAGCCACGTTCTGGTCGACCTTCTGACATTGATGATGATGTTTTGCGTACTTTAGTGCTCAATAACCCGCGAATTTCAACAGAAGAAGTTGCTACAGCACTAAACGTTGACAGATCAACCGCTTTTCGGCATTTAAAAAAGATGGGATTCGATTTGAAGCTCGATATATGGGTGCCCCATTTGCTGAACGAGAAGAACAAAATCAAACGAATTTCTGCGGCCGTTTCTTTACTCGGGCGGCTCAATAACGAGTCGTTTTTGGATCGATTAGTGACGAGCGATGAGAAATGGGTCCTCTACAACAATGTTCAGCGTAAACGGACATGGAAACATCCAGGTGAGCATGGTGACGCAATGCCAAAGGCCAGTTTACACCCAATGAAGGTGATGCTCTCAGTTTGGTGGGATTGCAAGGGCATAATCTATTTTGAGCTTCTCCCTGCTGGCGAAACGATTGATTCGGACAAGTACTGTCGCCAATTAACCAATTTGAATCGAGAAATCAAAGAGAAACATCCGATTTTGTCAAATCGCAAGGGAGTCATCTTTCATCAGGACAACGCCAGACCACACGTTTCGAAAAAGACGCTGTGCAAGCTGAAGAGCCTGAAATGGGATGTCCTAACGCATCCACCGTATTCTCCTGATATCGCACCATCTGACTATCACTTGTTCCGGTCATTGCAAAATTATTTAAATGGAAAAAACTTTGACTCTTTGGAGGCCTTAAAAAACGGCGTGTCTTCGTTCTTCGAATCTAAACCGCCTAGTTTTTATGATCGAGGCATCCGTCTGCTGCCAGAACGTAGGAAAATGATTATAGAAAACGATGGAGAATATATCATTGATTGAATAAAGATTTTTGTTTGGCTAATCGCTGTGTGACTTTTACTCACAAACTCCGCACGAGCTTTCGCACGCACCCAATATATATATTTAAGGATTTTAAAATACATTTAAATACGAGTATTAAACGTTTGAAAGAAAACTGATTATAAATAATAGTAAAAAACAAAACATATTTGAATATAAACAAAAGTATAAAAATTAATTAATAAAGTAAAGGGTGTGTAGTTTCACAGTGAATGAAAAAAAAACTCAAAGAGGTTTATACAAACTCAATATATTTCGGATTATTAGTCCATCATCATATTCTCAATATATTGAGTTTGTATAAACCTCTTTGAGTTTTATTTCATTCACTGTGAAACTACACACCCTTTACTTTATTAATTAATATCATGTTTCACCTAAAACCTACACCACTTTCTCTAAGTAAAAAAAAAGTATAAAAAGTTATTTAAATGATTTTTCGTCTAGATTTTGCAGCCGCAAGTTTGTCAATTAGAGTCTTCGTGTTTAATTGACTTGCTTCTTTATTCTCAATAGCAATCAAATATTATAAATTATTTTATTAAATACTAGCTGCAAGGCCCGCCTTCGGTGGTCCTCTTGCTAGACCCCTGGACCCCCCGTCACTTGAACACTCCCTCTCCTCCACCTCCAACCACTCTCCATCCAACCGACCCTGGAACTTCTCCCCCGCCTCTGATCACCCTTCAACCCAGTAAACCTACCCCCAGGACTCCCCATCCATGGACCACGCATCCCGTGGATCCCCACCTGTCCCCTGGATCCCCTCCCTTACCGCTGGATCTCACCCCTGGACCACAGATATATATATATATATACACGTATATATATAAGTACAGACATAGGCACAATTCCCCCTTAGGGCCAGTTGTATGTCGGTTGGTAAAGTCTTTTTAACCGTTGGCAAAGGGTAAAAGGTTGGGATGGCCAATCAGATGAAAGTGCCTGTCATCTGATTGGCAGGCACTTGATTTGATTGGCCATCCCAGCCTTTTACCCTTTGCCAACGGTTAAAAGACTTTACCAACCGACATACAACTGGCCCTTAGTAGCCCCCTGGAGCCCTACGCCAATGACCCCCCACTCTTGGACCCTTTATCTCCTGGACCCTGGACCCCAACCCAACCCCTGGGGACATACAAACATAGAAACATAGGTACATACAGAGACAAATGCCCTTTAGTAGTATGTGATGATATAGGTACACACAGGCCCTTTAATAGCCTCCTGGACCAGACCTCCCATACCACACCTCTGATCCCCCCCTGGTGGGGGAGGGGGAGTAGGTAGGCACAAATGGTAGGGGGGGGGTGTAGGTAGGTAGGCACAAATGCCCTTTAGTAAGTAGTAAGTGATATAGGTACAGATACAGAGAGAAATGCCCTTTAGTACCCCTGGACCCCCCACGCCCTGGACCCCACCTTTAAACCCCCACCCCCTGGGGGGCGGACAAACATAGGTATATAGGCGCAAATGCCCTTTAGTATCCCCCTGGATATAGGTACAGACACAGAAAGAAATGCCCTATAGTACGTCCCAAGGCCACCCCTGCACCCCACCTCCCATCCCCTGGGGGGGCATAGATAGATAAGTACATACAGAGGAAGGGACAAATGCCCTTTAGTAGTATAGATAAGATAGGTGGCAGGTCTATTGCAAAGTTATGTGGATGGCCTCATCACTTTATTTATAACTATCTTTAAAAAATACATTTATTATATATTGAATAATGAATAATTTAAAAAAAAATGGATCAAGATTTTTTTTACATTGCAAATATTTCTACCACCTCCTAATTTTTTTAATGTATAATAAGTTAATTATTTATTTATTTTATTAATTTTCGGACCTCACGACACACCATTTGAAGATGGAACATTTAAATTAACAATTGAATTCACAGAAGAATACCCAAATAAACCGCCTACGGTGCGGTTTGTTTCAAAAATGTTTCATCCGAATGTTTACGCCGATGGTGGTATATGTTTGGATATTTTACAAAATCGATGGAGTCCCACATACGATGTATCAGCCATTCTCACTTCTATACAGGTATAATTTATTATTATTATTATAAATTATTTACGTATTTCTATATAGATTAATGAATTTTTAATTCACATACATCCTCGTCATCTTTTTCTAAAACGGTTTTCATAAAAGCTGAAATTGAAGGCTTAATTAAATTCTCACCTATTGTGTGGCTCTTCCCTGATTTAGCAATTAACAAAGAGATTTCGTAACTAGCCTCTTGGATACGACTATTTGTTACATTTATAGACGTGAAGATTGAAGTAATTGTCGTCCTTTTCCTTTAATGTTTTGAAGAAACTTAAATCTGAATTAATATAGTCCTTGTGTTTGGCCTTCAAATGTGCTTCAAGCCGACCCGATTTCATAGATTCGTTTGTCAAACATTGCTGGCATATTAAGCAAAACGGCATCCTCTCCATCATTAACTGCTGGTATGAACCCATATTTTAGATATTCCTCTGAATATTGACGAACTTTCTTTTTTGTTGTTCCACTCATCAATAATAATGTAATTATTAATATTATAATAATATAATAAATATTATTAATAATAATATAATAAATATTATTAATATTATTTACAATATTTTTATTAAATCAAACCAAGTAATAGAACCGAATATGTGCAAACGACTCCGGTTTGGTTAATATATATTCAGTTCAAAATATGTCATGTCAATTCTCAAATTGCCCCCCACCAACCAGCAAATTGCCCCCCTGATGGGCGTACGCCCCACTTTGGGAAACACTGCATAGACCATTTTTCTAAATTAACATTTTCTTGAGTTTTCTCTTTTTTTTTAGGAATTCTGAATCACATTGAATATAGAAGTATATCAAAATAAAAAATAATCATAATAGTCATATAAAACAATAATAAAAAGTTGAAATTTAATTGAAAAGATTCACTTTCACGAGAGTAGCAGAGTTGTTGATTCAAAAAGGAGAAATCATTGAGGTTCTCCTCTGCTTGATGTAAATAAACATATCCTTTTATATACATATACCGGGTGAGTTTTTTTTATCTTGAGACAGTCTTATAACTCAAAAACGGTGCATTATATGAAAAAAAAAGTTTATTTATATCAAGTGGGAAACTAAACTAAGCTATTGTTTGTCGACCTTAAACAAGCTTTCAAGGGTATTTCTAGGTCAAGTTCTGTTTTTTAAATGAAAACCTATATTTTTCTTTACATTTCCTAAATCTAGAAAAAAAAACTGAACAACTTTCATAAGAACAATTTTTATATACGACATCAAATAAAAAAAATATTAAATCAATTAGATCTCAAAAAAAATCTAATATTTAATGATTAAATAAATAAAATAAGTATAATGATCTTACAACTTTATTTTACACAGATTTAAGTGATTATTTCCTACTAGATCTATTTAAAATTCTTGAGCTTACAAAAGTTTATTTCTCGTGTCAATCAAGTAGATAGTTATATTGTATTGCCATAATAAAAATGGAGTATTTTTTTATTGAAGAAAGATGTTTCATCCAGAAGACTTGCGATACACTCTGGAATGTCACAGAACATTGTCAGAAAATTATTAATTATTATTAAATTATTTATTTAATAATTAAATATTTGATCATTATTATTTGATAATTAAGTTGAATAATTGTTAAAAATAATTATTAAGATTTTTTTGAGATCTAATTGATTTAATATTTTTTATTATTTGAAGTCGTATAAAAAAATAGTTCTTATGAAAGTTGTTCAGTTTTTTTTTGTAAATTTAGGCTGTGTAAAGAAAAATATAGGTTTCCATTTAAAAAACAGAACTTGAGCTTGAAATACCCTTGAAAGCTTGTTCTAGGTCTACAAACAATAGTGTAGTTTAGTTTCCCCCTCAATATAAATAAACTTTTTTTCATATAATGCACTGTTTTTGAGTTATAAGACTGTCTCAAGATAAAAAACTCACCGGGTATATAGGGGTGCCCGCAGAGGGGGGATTAAGAGGCATAGTGCACCAATGGAATTTCTGGAGGATTGGGGTTGAAAATTGTTGCAAAAATATGCTAAAAATAATAAAAGTTAATAACTTCATCAAAAGGTAATAAAAACCTCTTCTAATTCTTCAGGAATGAATAAAAGAATTTATTGTACAAGTGAGAGGAGGGGGGTACTTTTCATGGAAATGGGGGGGGGGGGTGAGTAACCCTGATATTATATAGGATAAACAGCATAGTTATTGGGACTTTGAGAAAAAAGTCAAGTTGATACCTGATCCAGAAGGGTTTACTCGCCCTGTTTCAAGATGCACATAGTATGTTTTGTCTCTGAACGTATACAATTTACTTTCAAAATCTACTACTAACCGCTAGTATGTATATGATTGCATAGCCAAAATGTGTGTTTTTTTGAATTTTTTTCTCATTCAATGCTAAGTCTATTATGGTGATCAATAATCATTATGAAGTAGTTAACTTTGATTGTTTTGTGAGCTTATACGTTTTTACTAGGTTCTAGAAGATGAATTTGACTGGTTTTTATTGAAATTAACAAAAAAAATCAGGCATTAAGTGTGAATGCCAATAATTATCACAGTAATTGCAACTTATGAAAGTTATTGTCTCAATAAGATTGAAGTAGTTTTTGGAGACGGACTGATAAGTGAATTTAGTGGATATTGATGAGGCAGTCGAAAATTCAAAAAAAGAAGATAATTTCATTCACTGACTTTTCAAAACCCTGAAGAAGGAGGGAAACGTCGGTTTATGAATAAAAATATAGTTTAAATTATCTTATTTTTTTGAATTTTGGACTGCCTCATCATTGTCATAGGCCCATAACTTACTTATTCCCAGGAGTTATCACAGAAGGCCATCAGAAAAATTCATTAGATGTGGAAGTGTCTTGAGAGAGACGACGCCCTATTCTATCCGGGGGAGGACATTCAAGGATACCTAAACTCACCCTCAAAGATTAGTACCTAGAGGAACATATTATTTAAGGGAGTTGATACCGTACACTTAGTACCAAAAATTTGAGACGTACCCAAACAGTAATCATTCTTTTAATTATAAAATATTTTATCTGTTATTTCTCATGGGTTCAAATACCCAATTTGATATAGATAAATTTGTTTTGTTGCAAGCTAGCCACATAACAAACGATTTAAACCTTCAAAACTATAGTCTCTAACTAATAAATTGTATATAGGCAGATCCATTACTTTTCGAAATGGGAAAAAATGAAAAAAGTGCGAGTTTTGGGGTTAAAGTCCGAAAATTTCGATGTTTTTCGGCCACCAAAAGTTGTCCCCCACACTTGCGAGGTCGCAAACTTAGATTTGGCATACCCACACCATACCAAACGATCTTAGAAAAAAAATCTTTTCCCGCAATCAATGTAAGCTGAAACCCCGCTATACACTGTGCTATTGCGGGGTTTTCTAACAAAATGTATAAATCGACCTGAAATTTTTAAATTGCTATAACTCCAGAAGATTTGAAGATAAAATTATAAATGTATACATCATTTTAGAGACAAAAGTTTGACATAAAATATAAAAAAATAAATTTTAATTTACATAAACGATATTCGCGGGCAAATATCTCAAAAACCATAAGGAATAGAGAAAAATTAAATTTAAATTAATCAGAAGCAATCTTGTAGTAAATATTATAAGCTTTTATTTTGCTATGAGTAACTTTTTCCCTACGACCCACTGTTTTTGAAATATAAGCAAAAAACCAAAAAAGGGGGCATTTCCACCCCCCTCCTTCCACCCCTAAGCCAGATAGCTAAGACTGGGGACTTTTAGTATTTTTACCTCCTAACTAGCCCAAACACATTCCTATAAAATGTTTTCTATACCCCCTTTTTGAGGGTTCGTTGGCTGGACTATAAAACCGATCGATTTTCGAAAAATCGTCATTTTCAGATAGCCAGAACTTTTTTCTTTCAACTCGAAATCCTTTGAAATTTTCAGAGAGTATATAGTACTTCATTAATCCTCAAACAACCCTGAAAATTTCAATTTTGGAAGGAATTCCGAGCTATGAATTTTTTAAAATATCAACTTTTCGATTTTATATGACATTTTTTTATGTTTTTATCATGAATTTTGTAATTTTAATGTAAATAATTGATATTTTTCAGAAAATATATTCGAAAATAAGGAGCAAAATGGATTGTTTAAGAAAAAAATTTTATTTTGATTTACTTCAGTTGATTCAATATGCTTATGGCCCCTATGGCCTTTAAACGAAAAAAAAAAATCAAAACACAAAAACTATTCTTGACTTACCTATGTTGTTTTAGCAAGAAACAAGGTTAGGTGGTATTAAATTCGAACAAATCATATTAATCAACTGACTTGTGTCGTTTAAGCAATGAACGACAACTTCGGGGTACTGTTTGTAGAGGAAGGAATGTACTGACCTGCATGGATTTTACTCAGATTATGGATTTACCTTTAAGAAAGTGTTCGCGACAAAAAAAGCATGTTTGGAAAAATCTTGACTTATGTGGTTTTTGAAATGACTGATTTAATTGAATATGCAATTTCGATTATAATCGATTGCAATTTCGAAATTAATACCAGAGTTGTGCCTTTTTCGAGCATACTAGGTACAGGGAAGCTTTTAGATTAGATTTATATGAAAATATGTATTTGTCAAAATATGCGAGATGCGCCCTTTTCGAAATTGCATATGCAATTTTATTGATGTTTAAGGTAGTTGTTCCGCCAAATGGGTTTTCTTAGGATTTTTTGAAATTTAGACAGATTATTATTTAAATACTTCTACATCGATTGGTGGCAAAACTAAATTTATGAACAATATAGTTCCGGAGATATTAAATTTCAAAAATAGAGTTTTTCAGACTCTTATACATTGCACTATACGGGATATCGGAAAGTTTACATACCTATTTAATTATAATTAAGAAACTCTTCTTACCATTATAATAAAAAACTAAACCAACATTAAACAATAACTATTACATATTTTATGGACAATTTTGATTCATAATTACAACAGAGTTTCTGAGATAATAATGAATAAATAATGAAAAATGTATAAAAAAATTTACACTAAAAACAATTTGGCAACAGCGCATTTATTTAATCAGCGAAAGATGTATAAAGCGCGCATGCGCTAGATTTTTAAAAAATTATAATTTTCATAAGGTGTAACGTAGGCGTTGATTACATTTGTTAAAAAATAACAAAACGACTTTTATAGAAATTTTTTAACTTTTAAAATGTATTTTATCTGTCATTTTAATATTAAAATATTCAATCTCTTACAATGGTGTCAGATTTGTCAAACGAGCGCGGGATTGGCTAGTAGTGGTACATAAACAGCAAAAAGTTTTGGGCTTATGAATTATGAATCCTTGTTGTCTGTTCTATATACTCTAGCATTAACTTTTTGCTAGTATTGTCGCGAAACAACTACCTTAAATCATTTTGATTCGAACGAGGGCTCGGGGGTACCTTACTTGCCTCAAGGATAATTAGGCACTTATAAATATGTACATATTTCTTTATTTGCATCACACAAAGGACATTCTCATTGAATTCTCTTTAAAAATAATGTAATATAAATCATCATCATCATTGAGTATACAGTCCTAAGACTGGTTTGATGCAACAATCCGTCTCCACTCGACTCTGTCCCCCGCCAGCTGTTTGACCTCTAAATGTCTGGCATCCCATATCCCCAATTATTTGGTTGAAATATTCTAATCTGGGTCTTCCCCTTTTCTTTCCCACCTCCCCCTCCAAGATATCCCTAAGCAGTCCCCCATGTCTCAGTGTGTGCCCCATCATCTGACCTCTTCTCTTCTTCAGACTCTTCCACAAGGTTCTTCTTTCTCCGATTCTTCCAAGAACTTCTTCATTTGTAATTTTATCCATCCATTTGATATTCATCATTCTTCTGTAGCACCACATTTCGAAAGCCTCTAATCTCTTTCTCTCCGCTTTTCTAATTGTCCAGGTTTCACACCCGTACATGGCTATAATATAAATATATTTAACAAAACAGAGCAATTTTTCAATTGACGACTAATGGTTGTGTTTGTTTTTTTTTGTTTTTTTCCAGTCATTGCTCTCAGATCCGAATCCTAATTCGCCAGCGAACTCGATGGCCGCCCAACTTTACAAAGAGAATCGACGTGAATACGAAAAACGAGTGAAAGCCTGTGTGGAGCAGAGCTTTGTAGATTAGCCAGTCTCCCTCCCTGCGTTTCTTATTTTTTCATTAATACAGGAAAATAAATAAATAAATAAAATACTAAATATTCAAAAAAAAAAAATAATAAGCGTCCCGTAAAATAAACAGCAACAAACAAACAAACAACCCACATGTCACCTATTTGAGTTATTTGTTTGCCTCGTGGGGGGGAAAGGAAGGGCTCTCATCCCTTTCTCTTAATTCTATCCTTTCTTCATCATCTTCTTTATTCGTTCATTCATCCATCGATTTCGGAATTGACTTGTTTCTAGTTAAGCAATGCAGCGCCAATCACAATTCGACCCATCCAACCCACCCACACCCGCCGCTCACTTCGCAAAGAAAAAAAAGGGGCTCTGTCTGTTTCTCACCTCGAACTTGATTAATAAAATAAATATAAATATCTACATAATTATTATCTAATGACTGTGTGACAGGCGAACGCTTTTTGACTCTTTTTATTTTGATGTAGCCTGGGAAAATCTTGATTGCCAACAAGTGTGTTCATTGGTTAAAAAAAAAGAAAAGAAAAGAAAAAGTAATTTATGAATTAGTACACTTGCCCTGGACAATTAAAAAAAAACTTATAAATAATTTTAATAAAATTATGAGAAAAATAAATAAATAGATTTTAGAAATTAAAAAAATAAATAAATACCACCACACATAATGATTTCCTCTCTCTGATAATATATATATATATATATTTACATATATATATATATATTGTACTTATTTCCAAAATTAAAATTATACCTTAAAATCTAACAGTAAGTCATGTTGTTACTACTACTACGATTATTAAGTACTACTATTACTACTGCTGCTATTACTAATGAGCAAATTATAAATATTTTTCATCCTCAATTTAGCTTTTACTTTTAATAAACTCTTGGGATATCATTTTTTTCTTTTTTTTTTCTAATGATATTTTAAGATTTTTTTTTTTGAAAAATCAAATACTAATAAATATTTTTTTCTTTTCACAATTTAGATTTTATTCGAAATAAAAAAAAAATAATAATAAAAAAAAAAAAAAAAATTGCAAATATTTGAGCCACCTTACTTAGTTAAAAAATTCACGTAAAATGTGATTAATGATAACTCTTTTGCATCTTTTGATTAAGATTTCCCAAATATACGATCTAAAAAAATAAAAGGTTATTATTACTATATATACATACATATATATAAATATATATATATATATTTTTTTTCTTTCTTGAAAAGTTGTTTTAATTATACAAAATCTTATTTAAGACATTAATTTATGCAAATGATTTATAGTTAATTTTTAGTGTAATGTATTTAAATGGAAAAAAATAAAGAAAAAAAGGTATATATTTTTTTTTATTTATTTATTTTATTAATAACAAATATTAAAAATTGAAATGTATAAAAATATAAGTGGCGTAACTAACTAACCATTTTTTTTTTGTTTTTAAATACAAAATATGTAAATTGTAGAAGTGCGAAAAAGTTAGTTGGTTTCATAATACTTTTTTTTTCCATGCCTTCTAGAGACTGGAACTCCTCTCCCGCCACTCTCTTTTCAGAGTTCCATTTAAAAATAAACTGCAACGGATCGTTGCTAAACTTTATCCAAATTCATTTGAAATATTAATATGTTCTAGAGTAAAGTACTTTAAAATATAATTTTACTAAAAACTTTATTTAACCTTTTTTGTGGTCCCCAAGGTACTTAATTAGGATATTAAATTTCATCAAAATTGGTTAAGTCATTTTCAAGATATTTAGAAAAAACTAAAAAAGTACTGAAATAAAGTTCTAATGTTTGTGGACCGATATGTACCAAAAACTAATCAGCGCTTCATTTTGTTAAAAGAATGCTAGGTTTTTAATTTCATTTCAATCGGTGCAACGGTGTGGAAAAAATCGTGGGCCAAAAAAACGATAACATACATACATCCATCCATCCGCACGCACTAAATGAAAAAATCGCACTTTTTGGCCTCTCGACGAGACCCCTTGTAATTTTTGGCAAAACCGTCACGTGCTAAAATTCAACCTAATTGAATACTACAATTTGTGACTTTAATTGAGTCCATGGGTTCCGTAGTTTTTACCTGAGGACCCTTTGAAGCCACGCTTGCCCCGAGAGCGATTACAATACTTTACCCATGCTTTGCATTGGATAAAGTAAAAATAAAGTTGCTACGACTTTTCGATGGAAGCCGAAACGTCACAATGCTCAAAATATTTTAGATCGATAGAACAGGTAAGAAAATGTAAGGTGCTAAATTTTCAAAAAAATCCTGCTTTCCGTTTTCCATAAACGTCTAACCTACCATCGACCGTGAATCACCCTGTATAACCAGATTTAATTTTGTGTAAAAGTATTTTGATAGTTTTTTTAATTAAATTGATGTGAGAAGAGAAGGAGTTACACCAAATAGGTAAATCCCCAAAGTCCTGGGTTTGCTCCCTTCATCGTGAAAAAAAGAAGAGGGGATTTTATGGGCTGGGTAGGAGTCGAAGGTATTTGTGGGTGCGGCTCTTAAACAATTGAAGGTTATAAGTCGCGGGGAAGACGGTGCCTGGAAGCGAGTTCCAGTCTCTGGAGTTCATAGGGATAAAAGAGTTAGCGAAAGCGCTGGTTCGATTTTTAAACCCCATTCAACAGTAAAGGGCTGCTGAGCTTTCGAAAACAGCATGTTTCTCGCAAATGGGCTTTAGGGGGGGGGGGAAGATAATTGATTTCAGGTCGTCTGAACAGCCACCATGGAAGTATCTATAACACAGGGAAAGGGCAAAAATCGCAGATATAAAAGATAGCTTATAAAAAGTATCGGGAATACAAGTTACTTTTAAGTGAAGTACAAGGATAAGTCAAAAATTACTTTTCCTTCTACAACATTATTAAACTAAGATAGGTGTACAACAGATACATTATTTTTCGATATAGTCTCCGCCTTTAGCAATGCACTTGGTCCACCTAGCCACAAGCTTCCGGACAAGTTTTCGGCTGGTCACTTTTGCACCGCATCCCGAACGCCATTGAGTTCGTCATGGATAATATGATAGGCAGAACCGTGACTAATGTTTAAAGAAGATGCTAACTTATTTATGGTAACTCGCCTATCTGCTGTAATCATCTCTTGAGCTTGCTGAATGTTGTCGTCACTGGTCGATGTTGACGGTCGCCCAGCTCCCTCTTTTTGTGTTACGCTCGTTCGGCCACTTTCAAACATTTCGATCCATAAAAAAACGCTTTTGCGAGATAAAGCACTTTCCCCGTATTGTGACAAAAGTCTGGTGAATTTCAGCACCTTTCACATCCACTGACCACTCCTCTTTGGTGCAATCTGATAGCGGAGCTGACATTCTTATGCTGTTGTAGCTAGACGACAACTGACGCGATCGTGATTAAATTCCGCACAAGTGACCACTCAACGCATGCTCATGCTGCCGCCTCCTATCTTAGTTTAATAAAGTTGTTGAACGAAAAGTGTAGGCAAACAGTACCATCTCCTCCGATTTACCAATAACATATGGAAGGTCATTTATATAAACCAAAAAGAGGAATGAGAGGGCCGAGTCTCCTATTAGTTTAATTGCTCGCTTCTGAATTGAATCCAGTGTGGCAAGAGAATGCTTGGAGGCCTCTATACACAGATGATTATTAATTATTAACAAGTGGTTGATTAAAACAAATTGTACTAATTAAAAATAACAAAATTCCCAAGCAAAAAGCTACCAAATGACTTGTCCCTGTGAATACGTAAGGAAACAACCCTAAAAATATTGACCAAAACAAAATAAAATAAGCCTACAAAGATCAACGTTATCCCCGTGGATGCTTCCCCCACCAAAAGCTTAAACTCTCCGCGAAGAATTTTAGCTACCCTAAACCATGCGATGAGGAAAGAAAAAAAATTTTACTATATTTTTGAAAATATGTATAAGCTTACATAGATTTTATATATAGCCTCAAGTAAAAAAGTAAAAATAATTAAAACGACAAAAAATTACATATGTATTAATATTGCAGTAATTAAATAAAAAATAAGATTAGTTTTTTACTAGGAAAAATTCAAATTATAAAGAGGGGAAGTGGCCTATTTCGAATTATAGAACGTTCCATCACCTTGTTACGAAAAGGATTTCGAGTTATCGCGTGTATAAAATACACAGCATTTTTTCAATTTACCGAAGTTACGAAGAGTTTGAATTATCGAGAGTATTTGAAAATTATAATTTTTACTTTACCATACAGGGTATGGTCAAGTATTGTAATCGTGCATGAAAAAAGTGTTTTTTTTCCTTCTTTTTTTCGAAATACCTCAAAAACGGCTGAAACTATTTTCATGAAAAAAATTGAGCGAAACCATGGGATTTTGCTCTATAAAAAGGCTCTAATAAGTGAACTTGAGATAATAATTGTTTTGTCAAAATGTCTGTTAGTCTGTGCGTTACCAGATTTTTGTGGACGAGCTAGCTCAAAAAGTAATGTGAATATCGAAACCAAATTTCACACGTAGTTTTGATCTATTGAGATTAAGAGCTGATTAGATTTTGGTGCATATCGACACAAAATTAAGGGGAGTGGAAGCAAGGCCGGATCCAGGAATTTTTTTATGGGGGGGTGTGTGTATATAAGGTGGCCGATGTATATAAGATCTACTTTATATCTCGAAAGTGTGTCGCGATCGAATTGTCCAAGCGGGGGGGGGGGGGGGGGGGGGCAGAGACGCCCACACACACACACACACATAGAACTTTTTTTAAAAAAATAAATGTTTTTTTTTTAATTTTTTTACAAATTTCATATCTCGTATTTTAAGTTCATTAAAATAAAATAAAAATTGTTATAAATTCCCTGTCGATTTGGCCGCCGTTTTTTGGCCTCTGCGTGCGACGCACGTGTTGCACTCCCCCCAGGCACGGGCCTGTATGGGGGGTCGCCCCCTTCGCCCACCCCCCGTGGTCAAAAAATTAAAATCTAGGCTCTTGTACCAAACTCAACCAAATTTTGTATACATAATCAGTGGGCCCCCAGGAGTCTAAAAATGCAAAAACTAACCCCCTCCCCTACATAATTATAAATAATTTTATTAAATATAAGTGAGGGGCCAGGTTGTATGGTAAAGTCAAGTGGATGGCCACATCAGAACACGCCAGCTTATTTTTTCTTGCAATTAATTTTTTAAATTCAAATCCGCGCTCGATTGTCGAGGGCTTTCCCCGCTAGAGGCAGCACCAGCGACATTTTATTTTTCCTTCATCCATCAATATGAATAATTATAAAATAAAACAGTTTACTTTTGATTCTGTTCTTAAATTAAGTATTAACAATCAAATTTTAATTAATTATTATATAGAAAATATGTATTTAGTTTTCAAATGTAGCAATTATTGCTGGGATTTATTTAATCGTAAGTATTATCTCGTGATAAAATGTCAAACTAACCCACTCGCATACTCTTAATACAAATAATATTATTACTTAAAAAAGGGTTTATTTAGGGTTTTTTAGCCCAGTAGAGGATCCAAAAAGTTGTTCAGCTTACATTAAATGCGGGAAAATATTTTTTTTTTTGCGACTTCTGGGGGACAACTTTTGTTGGCCGAAAAACCTCGAAATTTTCAAACTTTTTCCAGTTTTTCGCTTATAACTCGAAAACGGTCCATATTTTGTAAATAACCGTCCTATAGTAAATTAAAGAGGACAAAATTTCGAGTCGATAAAAAAAAAAAGTAATGCAAAATACGTCCAGTAGTTCGATTTATAATGTGGATCCAAAAAACTAGCCCCCGGAATCACTTGAATATCTTTAAAATTTTCACTTTTTTCGATTTTTTCCTATTTTGACCATGAACGTTTTCGACAAAGACCACTCTATAAATTTTTAAACTAGAATAAATTTTCTAAAATTTAAACAAAGCTTCATCTTAATTGGATAATGGTAATCCGTACCGCAATGATGTTGAAGTTTTGAAAAATTGCAATTTTTTGCAAGAAATCGCGGTTTTTCCTTCATAAAATGACAACCACTCATTCTAGAAAGTTGATTGCTATCTCATTCTGTAGGAAATTTTGTTGACTTGAACGTTTACTTGGACCACTTTTTTGTTAAATCTCCTAGATTTATAGATATCCAGCATTTTTCATGACGGAAATGATCCATTTTTCAAAAAATCGCAGTTTTTCCTTTATAAAATGAAAACCACTTATCTTAAAAACTTGATTTCTGTCTCATTCTCCAGGAAATTCTATTGACTTGAACGTTTACTTGGACCACTTCTTTAATAAAATTCTTGGATTTATAGATATCCAGCATTTCCCGACGCTTTTGAGGATTCGGATCTTATCCGGAAAATGTAGGATATCTATAAATCAAATTTATCAAATGGTCAATCGCCGAAAGAAAATATAATTTTCTAGAGAATGGTAAATCAAGTTTCAAAAATGAGTGAAGTTTTCATTTTATAAATTTTTTGAAAAAATGGTTCATTTCCTGTCAGAAAATGCTCGATATCTATAAAACTAGGAGATTTAACCCAAAAAGTATTTGAATTAACGTTCAAGTCAGCTGGAAATTTCCTACAAATGAATAGAAAATCAACTTCTAGAATGAGTGGTTATTCGTTTTATGAAGGAAAAACCACGATTTCTGCAAAAAATTGCAATTTCAAAATAACATCACGGAAATTTTGAATTACCAAGATGAAAAAATTTATTCTAATTTAAAAATTTTATTTATTTAAATTAATTTAATTTAAATTAATTAATTTTAATTTAAATTTATTTATTTAAACTAGCATAGATTTTCAGGTAGGAAATCTGATCCCTTTATTGAACTGTATTAAATGATTATCGTCTAATACCGAATTAAATTAAATATTTTAATGTTTATCAGTTGGATTTGAATATTTCATCTTTTAATTTAATTTCATTTGAAATATTGTCCAAGCATAATGCCTCTAAAGACCGAAGAAGCTGTAGCTCTAATAAATGATGGAAGATCAATAGACATGTCACTAAACGACTTAAAGCATCGGTTGGAAGTATTCACAGAGCTGGAAAACGATATAGAGAAACAAAATCTAATGCCAGGAGACCATAAGGGATCCGGTCCAATCAGAGCTTCAAATGAGAGAGATGACCGATTCATACTATTGGATACCTATTGAGGGATCGGCATTGTACACCAGCTCAAATTCAACAGCGCCTTCTACAAACTCGACAAGTCAACCTAAGTGTTTGGACTAGCAGAAGACGTCTCCGAGAATTAGGGTTGTTGTCAAGGAGACCAGCGACAGACCCTCTTTTCACACCCAATCAATCTAAGTGTTACACTTTTTTTGCACCACAGTGTAGATAAAACAAGCATTACATTACCATTAAAATTCCTAAAAATAAACCTTTTTTAAGGTAGTTGTTTCAACATATGGGTTTTCTTAGGATTTTTTTGAAATTTAGACAGATTATTATTTAAATACTTCTACATAGATTGGTGGCAAAACGAAATTTATGAACAATATAGTTCCGGAGATATTAAAGAGCCTATGATCTAATTATTTAATAATATATAATAATAAAGCTGAAGTTAATTTTCTCATTAGTGTATTAATGAATAATTAACACATAAACGAGTATTTTGATCGTGCTTTTTAAACAAGATATATATCATCGCGAGACTACTGCTGGTTGAGGCTATTGGAGTCTGCTGAGTTTTAAGTCTGGACCAAGAGAATGAAAAAGATATAATCCATTTGGCTATAATCCAGCATCATTTCGCGATTGGCCCGCATGGCACTTTTTATAACGAACACTGATATGGATCACCAAATGAATTTGAAATCTGAGATGTTAAATATTCAACCAGCAGTAGTCTCGCTATATACCGGTTGAGTTTTTTTTTATCTTGAGACAGTCTTATAACTCAAAAACAGTGCATTATATGGAAAAAGGTTTCAAATAAAAGTTTATTTATATCAAGGGAGAAATAAGACACGCTGTTGAGCCTAGAACAATCTTTCAAAGGTATTTTGAGGTCAGAGTTCTGTTTTTTAAATGGAACCCTATATTTTTTCTTTACGTCTACTAAAACTACAAAAAAAAAACTGAACAACTTTCATAAGAACTATTTTTTTATACGACATCAAATAAACAAAATACATGAATTAATTAGATCTCAAAAAATCTTAATAATATTTTTAACAATTATTTAACTTAATTATCAAATATAATTATTAAATTGAAAAGTCACAACAACGAAGAAACTAAGTGTTTTATAATGACTTACTCAGATTTAGAGATTATTTTCTACTTAATAGAACTACTTAAAATTCTTGAGTTTGAAAAAGTTTATTTCTCGTATCAATCCAGTAGATAGTTATATTGTATTACCATAATAAAAATGGAGCATTTGTTTGTTGAAGACAGAATTGAAATGGTCTTCATTTATGGGTGGAAAGTGGAAGAAGTGTTATGGGTGGCTACTATTGAAATGGATGCCGGCGTTTTCCTGATAGGAATACACCCTCGCAAGCTTCATTTTAACCTGTTGTAAATCTGTTTAAAAAAAAACAAGAAATTTAAAGACTACGAAGAAACTACAACAGGCCAAAATAAGGAAATTGGAACTGGAATTCATCCAGAAGACTTGCAATACACTCTGGAATGTCACGGAACAGTGGCACAAAATTATTAAATTATTTATTTAATAATGACATATATTTGATGTTATTGTTGATAAACAAAGTTAAATAATTGGCAAAAATAATTTATTAGATTTTTTGAGAGATTTAATTGATTCATATTTTGTTTTATTTGATGTGTATAAAAAAATAATTATTATGAAGAGTTATTTCAGTTTTTTTTGTAGTTTTAGTAGACGTAAAAAAAATATAGGGTCCCATTTAAAAAAACAGAACTTGACCTCAAAATACCCATGAAAGCTTGTTCCTGAATTCGACAAACAACAGCGTAGTTTAGTTTCGCCGTTGATATATAAAATAAACTTTTATTTGAAACTTTTCCATATAATGCACTGTTTTTTGAGTTATAGACTGTCTCTAGATATAAAGGAAACTCACCCGGTATATCTTGTTTAAAAAGCGCGATCAAAAACAATTCTCGTTAATGTGTTAATTATTCTTTGATATATTAATGAGAAAATTAATTTCACTATTTCAAGTTAGAAATATATAAATTCGGATATTATTTTCACTTAATATTTGACAAAAATCATCTGCATTCGATTCTCGATCGAATCAAATACAGGAAATATATGATTAATAATAATGCTTTTTATTTAGTTAAATGTCATTTTTTCTTGCTCTCATTTTAAACTTAAAATGTCTCTTTTAAGCCCGGTTCACACCAGGCGTTTTTTGTTGATAAATCTAGACCATTTCAACTAGGCTGGATCAGGAGCTTGACTGAACGTCACTGAGGGCTGGGAAGCTGGCTAGCTTGTTGAATTTTTGTGATTAGAAAATGTTCTATTTTTAACCGACTTCAAGGAGGTTCTCTGATAGTTAGTTTTTTTTTTTTTTTTTTTTTTTTTTTTTGGCCGCTGTAATTACTCATATCTCCGCCAATTGTCAACCGATTTTGAAAATTTTTTTGCATTGGTTCCAGTCTAGCTTCAAATTGGTCCCATTTTTTTTCGATTTTTTCATAGGTATTAGACCTTTTTTATTAGGTTTGTTTAGGTTTGTTTAGACCTAACCTCTTTGTTTATGAACGGATTTCGATGGTTCTTTTTTTATCGAAGGGGGTGTCTTAGGGATGGTGTCATATTAATTTGGTCAAGTTCTGATGATATAATCACTATTAATAACATCACTAAAAGAAAAATAAAAATTTTAAGAAAAAATAAAAACCGACTAAAAATTAGAACATAAATATAAAAATGCATAAAGTTATAAAATAATTATTATCTTATTTAGTTACAACTAAACGACGAAATATTAACACGAAATTACTTTTTTGAAGTTGGTGCCAAACATATACTTTTATGGAATCGCACTCGACGGATCTTACTTAGTGCGTTTGGCGGGTACACCGTATAGGTATAGTTTGTTTGGCACCGACTTCAAAAGTAATTTCATGTTAAGATAATATTATTTTATACCTTTTAGTCTGATTTTTATATTTGTTGCACTTGAAATGAAGTCGTTTTGTGATAGATTGCTTGGAAAATTAGGGAGAGAACCAATCAGAAAGCAGTATTTTATCACGTGGGTGACATGCGCATGGTAAACCGATCGGGAAGCCGCAATAACCATGGACGACACCACAGTCTGGGCGGATGTTCAAACGTTTTTGTTTTCGCCGTTTTTCACAAATTAATAAAAAAGCAATAATTGCAGTTCGTCTGAATTGTTCAACCTCTGATACCTGTGTACAGCCATTTTTTTTTTTTTTTTGACAACTGCTGAGCGATTGTGTGCGCGCATCTGATCCTGCTTTTAGAATAAATCCAGCCTTACTGCAAATAGCAGAGTGTGAAGCCAACAACTAAAAATCACATGCGACATCTAGCGCGGCAGCAAGCCCTCAAGGAAAGCCATCAAGGCTAACATCAACGCCTGGTGTGAACCGGGCTTAAGGCTGGATTTATTCAAAGCAGGATCAGATGCGTGCGCACACAATCGCTCAGCTGTCAAAAAAAAAATGGCTGACAATAATATAATTGGAGGTGTGGCGCGCAATTGTGCTTTTTTATTATTTGTGAAAAACGGCTAAAGCCTTTAAATTAGTCACTCGGATATATTATGCTCGCGCGTTTCTGCGGCTTCTATTTCATGCCTCTACGCTCGTCATTCTGCTGGTCAATTCTCTCTTTTCAAACGTCGTCAGGAGAAAATAGAACATTTCTGAATAAAATTCCAGCTTAGAGCTAGCCAGCTTCCCAGCCTCCAGTGACGTCATTTTAAGCCTCTGGATCCAGCCTAGCCAGCCATCTAGATTTCTATCAACAAAAAACGCCTGGTGTGAACCGGGCTTTAGTTTAATTATACATATTTGATTCTAATATTCATTTGTTACTTCGATAGGTTGAAGATTAATCTAAAGTCTTGGGAAATCGTCTGTTTGGAATGTGTCATCTGATTGCTAAATAAGAAAAAGCATCAATGTAAGTAACATTATTTAATATTTTTATATTTCGTATTATTATTTTAAAGATTGCTGTTATTAAGGTGACCAATCGTGATCCTTTAGGAAGGACAATCCTTCTTTTATAATTTCTGTACTCCCAAAAACTGTCTTCCTTTTCGATATTTGAAAAGTAATCTGTAAATCATCTTATTCGATCGATTATATCAGATGTAGAATAAATTCAATATGAAGACATTCCTTGTTTAAATATTTTCAAGAGATGATACATTGACAAAAAAATATTCATTCAATCAAAAAGTACTCATTTAAATAATATAGGGTGGGCCATTTAACTTTTGGAATTTGAATCTGCTATAAAACAAACTAATGAATATTTTTTCAAAATTATGAGTTTATTAGAAAGTTTGGCGGGTACGCTCGCTTATATAGTTTGTTTGACACCGACTTCAAAAAGTGATTTTTTGTTAATATTTCGTCGTTTAGTTGTAACTGAATAAGATAATTATTTCATACCTTTTAATGCATTTTATTTTTATTTTTAAGTTTTATTATTTTATTTGTTGCATTTAATTTTTTTGAAGTCGGTTTATTTTATTTTTTATAAAAATTATTTTAATTTTTCTCTTTTTAGTGATGTTATTAATAGTGACTTAATATAATACCTTGCATGCATCTCGTAAGAGAAAGCGTCGGTCGAATGTATCAGAAAATGATAATAAAATTCAATTCATAAATATAGGAATTCTCTCGAAACGTTTGCGGGTTTTAAATCAAATGTTTTAAGATTATTTTTTATAAAAGATTTTATTTATTATAATTAGGATTATTTATTCATAGGAATTGGAGATTTGCGTTATTTCGTCATTAGTCATATCATCAGAACTTGACCAAATTAATATGGATGACCGCCTAAGACTTATCTTTTCCAATAAAAAGAATCATTAAAATCGGTTCATAAACAAAGAAGTTATGCCTGATCAAAAACGCTAACAAAAAATGTCCAATACCAATGAAAAAAAAAAGGAATCAATCGGAAATTAGACTGAACCCAATGCAAAAAAAATTCATCAAAATCGGTAAAAAGATATCAGGTAACATAGACACAAAAAAAAATCAGTCGAATTGAGAACCTCCTCCTTTCTTAAATGAAAATGTCCATACTCATAATTTTGAAAAATATTCATTAGTTTTTTTTTATAGCCGATTGGTGATAGTTTAGACAGACCCGAAGTATTTAATTTACGTCAGAAAAATCAATACATATTATACAAGGGCGTGCTAAGATTACTATTATTTCCGTTATTCATAAAAGTAGTCAAAAAGTTCATTTGTCCAAATGGACTTCCTACATATTACTTAATATAGAATTGAAAAGTGAAAAATGCTTTAAGACGATATGTCATGTCCCTATACCTAAAACATCAAGTTTGCTTAATAAAGCCGCTTTTTCGTGAAAAATTACTTCTTGCCACCGACCGTGAATCACCCTGTATATTGAAAAAGTGTGTTCCACTTCACAAGAAGTAAATGGACAAAATTTCAAATAAGCGATTTCGGATGGTGTTAAATTTTCATCTTTTGCACTACTATACCCTCTTAAATTCCTGGATATTCTTTCCAGTATTGTCCAACCAGGATTCTGCTTTAGTATTTTGTCCATTTTTTGATTGAGATTGAAGTTAATAGGACCAGCTGCTTTTTTGATATTTTTTTGAAATCTCTGGTATATTTTTATGGACTCTATCAAAGAGAGATTTCTTGCTTTTAGTGCTGTTATTGTTACATGTGTATGGGAAATCTGCCCCCCGGGCTTTTTTATCTTGAGACAGTATTATAACTCAAAAACAGTGCATTATATGGAAAAAAGTTTCAAATAAAAGTTTGTTTATATCAAGGGGGAAACTAAACTACGATATTATTTTTCGACGTAGAACAAGCTTTCAAGGGTATTTCAATGTCAAGTTCTGTTTTTTAAATGGAACCCTATATGATTCTGTACATATACTGAATCTACAAAAAAACTGAACAACTTTCATAAGAACTATTTTTTTATATGAAATCAAATAAACAAAATATATGAACATTTTGATCTAAAAAAATCATAATAATTATTTTTAAAAATTATTTAACTTAATTATCAAATAATAATGATTAAATAATTAATTATTAAATCAAAAAGTCACAACAATGAAAATAAGGGTTGATATGAAAACTTAGTTATATTCAGATTTAAGAGATTATTTTCTACTTAATAGAACTATTGAAAATTCTTGAGTTTAAAAAAGTTTATTTCTCGTGTCAATCCAGTAGATAGGTAGGTATATTGTATTACCATAATAAAAATGGAGCATTTTTTGTTGAAGACAGAATTGAAATGGTCTTAATTTATGCGGTGAATGTGGAAGAAGTGTTATGGGGGTGCTATTGAAATGAATGCCGAGCGTTTTCCTGATAGGAATATACCCTCCCAAGCTTCATTGTATCGTGTTATATAATCTGCTTAAAACAAAAAACAAAAACAGGAAATGTAAAGGCTAGGAAGAAACTGGAACAGGACAAAATAACGAAATTGAAATCGGAATTCATCCAGAAGACTTGCGATATACTCTGGAATGTCTCAGAACAGTGTCAAAAAATTATTAATTATTTATTTAATAATTAAGTTGAATGATTGTTAAAAATAATTATTAAGAATTTTTTTGAGATCTAATTGATTCATGTATTTTGTTTATTTAATGTGGTATAAAAAAATAGTTTTTATGAAAGTTGTTCGGTTTTTTTTTGTAGATTAAGTAGAGGTATAGAAGAATATAGGGTTCCATTTAAAAAACAGAACTTGACATTCAAATATCCTTGAAAGCTTGTTCTAGGTCGACAAACAATAGCGTAGTTTAGTTTCCCCTTCGATATAAATAAACTTTTATTTGAAACTTTTTCTAAATATAATTCAATGTTTTTGAGTTATAAGACTGTCTCAAGGGGGGGGGGGGTCAGATAGGCTAGGCGGTAGCGTGACAGCGAGCTAACCAGGGGACCCGGGTTCGAATCCGACTCGAGGCATCCAGCTAAAATCTGACCCCCGGGGGTAGAGACAAATTTAAAAAAAAAATATAACTAGTATCGTAATTAGGCTTATGGCTAGAAAGGCCGAAAAGCCAAAAAAAAAAAAAAGACTGTCTCAAGATAAAAAAAAACTCACCCGGTATACTAAATCAGCCTCAATAATAATGGAAGATAAAGCTATAGTTTAAAGATTACTGGGGATCCCCAAAATAATGTTTATCGGGCCCCTTGGTGTCCTAGTTGTCGTCTAACTTACATAGACACCCAAAAATATGAAACCTGCCACCCACTAGCGGCTCGACACAAATAATTTTTTCTGAATATTTTTTTAATAATTCAAAAAAACTTTTAAATTTAGAAAATGTACTATAAATCGTAAAAAATGGAAATTGCAATTTTAGTTAAAACAGGTACTAAAAAAAAGCCATTTATAAATGAAATAGGTACTATCACCCAGAATAGGGCAAAATAGGTATTATAGGCACTAACAAATACCTCTTATTTTATTCAGAATTTCATGAAACGCATAGATAGCATATTGGCCGAAATTTTAAGCCATAAATAAAAAAAGGCAAATAGGGCGAAATCCGAGCCCTAATAATAATAATAAAGCGGTTTGTTCTACAGCATGCGCCGTTTCCCGCATCCAACACGCCAATTCTCTCTATCCAGAATGTCTTGCTCTTGTAGTTGCCTACTGGTCATTGCCTCATCTACTCCCTGCTTCCACGTTCGTCTCGGTCTTCCTCTTCTCCTCCGTCTTTCCGTGGGCATCCAGGTCCATATTTTATGAGGCCACCTATCTTCCGGCATTCTTTTGAGGTGTCCATACCATATTAATCTCTTCCTTTCTATTCTATCTATTATGTCGTTTTCCATTTTCATTTTGTCCCTTATAGTTGTATTTGGGATATGCTCCAATCTCGACACTCTGCAACTCCTTCTCATCGCATCCATTTCGAGCGCTTGTAAATTTTTTTGTTTTTCTTATTCATGTCCCATGTTTCTGAATTGTATAGGGCTATCCTCCACTATGGACCGATATATATATATATTTTTGTGTCCTGTTGGATCCCTTTGCTCCACCAGAGACCCCATTCAGTTGCCCAATAGCTCTTCGACCTTGACAGATTTTATTTTTAATATCCCTCTCACAGTTTGGCTCCTCGCTAAAGACAGATCCCAAATACCTAAATTCCTTACAGTTCTAATACAGCCCTAATAATAATACATTTCTTAAAATTAAAGAATAAATATTACATTTTTTATGACTAATCACATAAACATTTCATTGTTCGCATCCATAGGATTGTAGGGAATTGGAGTTAGAATTATTTAAAAAAGCTATGGTGGTGATATGATGATAGGGAATATTTAGGGTAGTTTAGAAAATTAAAGAAATTTTTATCATCACTGTTATTTATTTATTTATTTAATTTAAATAGAAAAAATAAAAAAAGATTACAAAGAGTTACCAAGTTATCCTACTATGACTTAAATAAATAAATAATTTAAATAAAAAATACATATAAAATATAATTATTCAATTAATTAAAAATAATTTTTAAGAAAAAATAAAACCGACTTCAAAAAATTAAATGCAACAAATAAAATACACTAAAAGGTATAAAATAATTATTATCTTATTTAGTTACAACAAAACGAAGAAATATTAACATGAAATTACTTTTTGAAGTCGGTACCAAACATATAGTACCTTTTATGAATCGCACTCGACGGATCTTACTTAGCACGTTTGGCGGGTACGCTCGCTTATAGGTATAGTTTGTTTGGCACC
Source organism: Forficula auricularia (assembly GCA_024734495.1). Taxonomy (NCBI): domain Eukaryota; kingdom Metazoa; phylum Arthropoda; class Insecta; order Dermaptera; family Forficulidae; genus Forficula; species Forficula auricularia. The sequence continues at coordinate 8,425,637 of JALMQS010000291.1, read as the reverse complement.
GACTTTAAAAAGTAATTTCATGTTAATATTTCGTCGTTTAGTTGTAACTAAATAAGATAATAATTATTTTATACCTTTTAGTGTATTTTATTTGTTGAATTTAATTTTTTGTTTTGTTTTTTCTTAAAAATTATTTTTATTATTCTCTTTTTAGTGATGTTATTAATAGTGATCATAGCATCAGAACTTGACCAAATTAAAATGACACCATCCCTAAAATACACCCTTTCTAATAAAAAAAGAATCATCGAAATCGGTTCATAAACAAAGAAGTTAGGCCTGAACAAACCTAACAAAAAAGGTCTAATACCAATGAAAAATAAACGGGACCAATCGGAAGCTAGACTGAACCCAATGGAATTTTTTTTTTTCAAAATCGGTTCACAATTGGCGTAGATATGAGGTAACATAGACAAAAAAAAAATTCAGTCGAATAGAGAACCTCCTCCTTTTTTGAAGTCGGTTAATAAATATAACAATAATACTAAAATAAAAACTGCATGTTTACAATTTTAAACCTAAAATTTATATTCGATTATTTATTATTAATTAGATTTTTATGTATTTAAAGAAATATATTTATTTATTAGATTAAAGATGAATTATTTGTTTATATTTTAAATTTATATAATAGTCTAATATACAGGGTGTATATAACTCGAAAACAATGAGACTTTAATTGAAAATGTTTTTATGTTCTGGACAGTCGTAAATTGCCATATCCCCAGTTTACAGTTTTTCTTTATGTTACGGGACACCCTGTATATTTCTATAATACATAAATAATAATAATAGGATTAGTATGTAAGTAAACAATAAAGTGTGCTACAGATTTTTACTTTATCTGTTGCTCACTTCAATTCCTTTCTCTCTTATATATATTATAGTCATCTACATTTACACTATAATATATATAAAGAGAGGAATAATATACATATAAAACAGATTAGTCTAGAATTTGTCCATCCACCATCCCCGGCCACCATCCCTACGCAAAACGCGACTTATATAGCCAGGGTTCCCCTCCAATAGCCAGCCGAGCGCCGGCGGAGTCGTCCGAGCCCAGGAGGAGAGGAGCGGCCTGGTGGGAGGCCACTCACTTCCCCTCTCGAGCTCTAGGAGGCGGCTCGACAACCAGCAGGCCGGCGGAGTTAAGCGGAGGATATGATGTCAATTCAAAGGAACTTTTATAGGAAAAGGAGTTTGAAATGAAGGGGGGGGGGGGGGGGGGGGGTTCCGTTTTAAAAAATATTATTTATTTATTTATCTTAATTTTAAAATATAAAATACATTTTATAATTACATTAATTTATTGATAAATTATTTATTTTCTTGATGACGATCAATCAACAGGTGTTTTGAGGCAGCTACAATCCTAATCCTATAGAAGACACAAAATAGACACAGATTAGATATATTAATTAAATAAATCTTTTGAATTATATTTTAAAAATAAATATGCACATAATTATAAAACATTTATATTTTATCAAATACAATAATTTTCCAAGTAAATGAAGCGCGCAAGTCCAAACATTTATTCAATAATTCCACAGATCTAGAAATTATTTCATTAAAACTCATAATTTTTTCATAATTTCATAACTACTTAGGAACCCCCCCCCCCCAACTCCAACTTCAAACTCATTTTTAATTAAATTATATCTAGATTTGTGGAATCATTGAATAAATGTTTGGACTTGCGCACTTCATTAACTTAAATATAAATATTAAAACTAAAGTTTTAAAAGTAAATTATCTAAATGCAATAAATTTTTTTTTTCCAGAGGCAAAACTGACTCCATCCAGTTTTAGATCTACAAAGCCTAAACGAGAAAAATTTCGAAAAGAAACAAATTGTTGTTGTTTTTATTATTTATTATTTTATATGTATATTTAATAATAAAAATAAAAAAATATTTAAATTTTTTTTCAATTTATTATTCATCCCTTTTTTAAACCTATTATAAGAATAAGTACCTGGAGGCACCGAGCGATGCACGGTAACCCCTTACCCCCCTCCACACACCTCGCCCCCAACACTGGACCCCCCCCCAACCGCCTCCCACCCCGGATCCCCCACAACTGCACCCCACCTCCTGCACCCCCACATCCATTCCCACCCAGTTTTTTATTTCTATCTTTCTAATGGTCCACATATTATGTGTATATTTGTTTACTCGTACACCAATTTGCCCACATTCGTTCATATCTCCCCTACGCTTTCTCTTATCTATATCAACGACCTTCTAAACTTGCCCTCCAATCCGGTACATTGTTATGCAGATGACAGCACCCTACATAACGGCCCTGCATCGCATAAAAATCGTGCAGACATTACCCCTTCAATTAATTTAGACTTATGCAAACTTAAAAACTGGGGATCCCAAAACTTAGTTAACTTCAATGCAGGGAAAACTCAGTGTTGCCTTATTTCTAGGCGCGTAGACAGAGTACAATACTTGACCATACCCTGTATGGTAAAGTAAAAAATCCAATTTAACTGGAGTATTTGTTTTTAATAAAAAAAAAAATTCCCACTAAATATTTTGCTTTGTGGATTGACCCCCCATGAAAATTTTCTCTCTACGCCACTGAAAAAATGTTAATAGGCTTTTTTTTATAGGAAATTTAATAAACCATATTTTTTATCTGAACAATTTTTCAGTTATCGAGATATAGGCAAAAAAGTGAAAAAGTGTACCTTTTTCCCAAGATTGTGTCTCGAGCGCAACAGATTTTGACGGCGACTTTTAGTATGTTTAATGGGAAGCCGTAATAAGCATGAATACCAATATTCAGATCTTTACTGATTAATGTTTTTATTTGTTTAAAATTTGTCTAATTTGACTGGACTTCCCAACACCAAAATGTATTTTTTCATTTTTGATGTTTACTTAACTATAGATTTGACAGGTAGATAGGGTCTGCCTCTGGGGGGGGGGGGGGGTTCTGCGCCCCCCCTAAATGTATACGCCACTGGTACCTAGATATTTTTTGACAGGGGGCATCTGAGCTTCTGTTTTACTCATGACTGCCATATGTTGTTTTTTAGAGGGCAACTGATCTTCGCTTTTACCCAATAAATAATTATAATTAATTATATGTGATATAAATAAAATTTATACTTTTATTATAATAATAAATTTAATCTCAAAAATACAAGCTTTGACAGCAACATATAGAATCGGTTTCTCGAAAACGGCTCTAACGATTTGGATGAAATTCACGGGTTAGGAGGGTTTTGTGTTGACAATTCGATCTGTCACGGTGTCATCTTCGGCTAAGTTATTTTTGATGGGTTTTTTGTTAATTGAATTATTCACAGGTGGTTATTTTAATAAAAATTTATGATTACATTTTTATTCAATTTTCTTTTAATAAAATTAATTGGTTTTTTATTTTTTAAATTCCACTAATAGATCATTACAAATATTATTATACTATATATATTTGTCTAGATTAATTTGTAACAACGCTTAGAGAAATTTCTCTAAAAAAATTACGGTCTTGCCTAGAATCGAACCGACGAACTCTTGAACTAAGGGCATTAGCTCTAGCCATTACACCATTGAAACATTAATAATTATATCTTGATTTCTGTTACTAAAACTATATATTTTTTATTTAGACTGTGTCGAGATAATATTGTAACGAGGCAAATTTGAAATATAATTGTAATTTTAAAATGAAAAACTCAAAACCTCCCAAACATATCATTCGACTCAAACTCACTAAAATTCAGGGATAAAATTTCAATGCTAGGCGTAACTCTAGGGTCTGACCTTTCATGGAATGACCATATCTCAACCACTGCTAAAGCTGCAGCGCGCAAGCTTGGTCTTCTATTTAGGTCTAGACGCTGTTATACTCCCAGTCAACTTCTTATGCTGTATAAGGCTCAAATTCGTCCCTGTCTCGAATATGGCTCTCATCTGTGGAGGGGTGCCTCCAAGCATTCTCTTGCTACACTGGATGCAATTCAGAAGCGAGCAATTAAACTAATAGGAGAACCGGCTCTAACCAACTCACTCGACTCCCTGGCTCACCGAAGAACTGTTTCTGCCCTTTCCCTGTACTACAGATACTATCACGGTGTTTGTTCAGTCGAGCTGAAATCGATTATCCCCCCTAATGCCCTCTTTACGAGAAACACGCGGTTTTCTAGCGCTCAGCACCCCTTCGCTGTCAAATTGGATAAAAGTCGAACAAGCGCTTTCTCCAACTCTTTTATCCCTATGACCTCCAGAGACTGGAACTCGCTCCCTGCCACCATCTTTCCCGCGACTTATAACCTTCAGCTATTTAAGACCCGTATCCACAGATACCTTCGAACCCCGCCCAACCCATAAAAATCTTTCTTCTTCTTTTCACGATGGAGGGGCCAACCCAGGCCTTTAGGGGTTGCACCTTTTTTGGTGTAACTGCTTCTCTCATCATTATCATAAAAAAAAAAAAAATTCATTTTATTTTCATTTTAATCTTATTTTATTTATTGGGCCTCCGAGGAGCGGGCCGCCTCTTACAAGAAAATCCAAGATTATTACACAAATTTACCCACAAATCCTTCACACTTTCGGCTTCAGAACAAATTAATTCAGATTCAGAGCGGGTGGCTGAGAGAGCCAGGATTAATCCTGGCTCACATTTCACATTTCTTTTTTTTTTTTATTCACAAAAAATAATCATACGCCACCCGATCTCCATGTTCTTCTGCCGAAAGTGTAAAAATTAAGAAGAGATCCCCTCATCGCCCTATATGTCAAATCGTTTATTGTTTTTTGGGATATACCCAGGGCGATGAGGGACTCCACCGCTTTATGCCACCACACTCCCTTCCACGAGAGTGTGATGGCCTCGACCTGACCGAGCCCGCCCCGACGCCAAATCGCTCCGCAATATTATCTACCAGACTGGAGTTGCCCCTATATTTTTCTATTTTGTTTCGGTGGGCAACACCCAGTCCTGCAAGCGCGGAGACGATCTGGACGTCCAAAACCCACAAAACACATTAAGAAACATTAAATATATTCATAATTATACCCCCCCCCCCCCCCCGCCACTCAAAAATTAAAGAGGCGAAACTTTTAAGAGACGATGTATTTTCGGTAGTTTACGGATATACATTTGGAGTGTGGTTTTTTAAGAGGAATAAAATTTTTGGACCGAGACGCTGCCCGCCAGGACACCAGCCCGGAGGGCCGGGCTTCGAGGGCGTGCCGAAGGCACGCACGAAAAGCTCGTAAATTAGAATTTGGCAATTTAATTAATTAAATGTATTTTTCTATAAAATAATTTATTCGAATATCAATTTCATTTTCTTAAAAAATCTGACAATTCGAAGGATAAGTGCCTTCTTCTACAGGATATTTAAAAGGGTCAACGAAAGAACCTATGTGTATACGGTATTAATATTATTTTTAATTGCGATAAAATTAAAAATAATATTAATATATCGCTTTTAACTGAATCAAAATATTTCCGAGCATCGGTCGGTGTTCCAGGTACTTTGTATTTATTTAATAAAAAAATCCAAAATAAATAAATAAATAAAAAAATATCGATAAACTATTTCAACGTATAAATACATAAAGTACGTGGAGACACCGAGCGATGCTCGGTAACTTTTTCCTTCAGTTAAAAGCTTTATTTTAATATTTCATTTAAAATTCTGATAAAAAGGTCGATTTTTATTTGAGAGCCGTTTTCAAATTAAAATAAGCTGACTTGTTCTGATGTGGCCATCCACTTGACTTTACCATACAACCTGGACCCTAAAATTATTTTTAATCATGTAGATGGGGGGGTTAGTTTTTGCATTTTTAGACTTCTGGGGTCCCACTGATCATGTATACAAAATTTGGTTGAGTTTGCTCAAAAGGCCTAGATTTTTAATTTTTAACCCCCCTTAATTTTGGGTCGATATGCACCAAAATCTAATCAGTTCTTAATCTCAATGAACCAAAACTACCTGTGAAATTTGGTTTCGATATTCAAACTAGTTTTTGAGCTAACTCGTCCACAAAAATTTGGTAACGCACAGACTAACGGACAACCAGACAGACTAACTAACTAATTAACAGACATTTTGAGAAAACAATTATTATCTCGAAAAATATAATTTTTTCGATGTTCACTTATTTGAGCTTTTTTGTAGAGCGAAATCCCATGGTTTCGCTCAATTTTTTTAATCAAAATAGTTTCAGCCGTTTTTGAGATATTTTGAAAAAAAAGAAGAAAAAAAACCACTTTTTTCATGCACGATTACAATACTTATAGTAAAATAAAAAATACAAATATATATATAGTATTTGCCCACTGTACCCCTCCCCACCTCCGAAACTTAGCCCTACCCCCGGATCCCCCACCATTTCACCTATTTTGATTCAACCACATGATTCATTTTTATTCATCGAATTGTTAATAAATAAAACCTATCAAAATGTGTTATTTTTTCAGAAAATTGAGACCTGGTTATGCAAAAGATATTTTTTATTCTAATAAATAAATAAGGTTCTTTATAAAAACAATTATAAAACGTTTATTAATAATTCTAACGTTTAGGTAGAACAAAATATGTTAAAAACCACAATCACAATACTTTTTCCCAAGGCATTTGAGAACAATGAATTAACCCAACCCATTGTCTGCCTGGGTACAAAAGTAAAAGGGAAACCTTTTTTAAAAGCCCAAGATTGCCATTTTTCTAATTAATTTGATTACGAAAAAACCCATTAAAAACAATTTAGCCGAAGATGAGACCGTGACAGATCGAATTGTCACCCCAAAAACCCCCTAACCCGTGAATTTCATCAAAATCGGTAGAGTCGTTTTCAAAATAGAACTAAGATACAAATATATAAATATATAAACAAACAATTTTTGCTCGTTTAATAAGAGTAGATATGTAGATAATATTATAATTTGGAAATAAAAGCTCACCAAAAGAACAAGAGATTTTTGACATGTCTCCCCCGGGACGACCTTCGATGTTCAATTTCCTTTTACGAATTGTATTAGATATCAACTGCACATTCACATATTATTATATTTATTCAATTTACAAATTAACAACACAAATAGACAATATTATAAAATCTTTAAAATAAAATTATTAAATAATAAAACTTGAATATCTGTCAATTGAATGTTAGCTATCATAGATCAGATCACGTGACACTGACACGATCGACATCTAGCGGACTCGAATCAAAAACAAAATAAGCCGGACAAATACGAATCAGACTCGGATCAGTTTTCCGTTCCTTGTCTTTCAAAATATTTGAAATATCAAATTCGTTCTTATTTATCGTTGATATGAAAAAATTCAAGTCCTGAATACTGAAAATATCCTATTTGGAGCTCTCTCTTCAACAGGGGCGGAATTTAAGCACAGGCTTCTATGGGCCCGCAACACAAAGAGTGTACCTTTTTTTAAAAACATATTTAACAAGGTTTCAATAAAGAGTCATGCACGTTTATTTCTAAGTTTTTAATTGGATAATTGATGAAAATGCGGTTTTTTAGGTTAGTTAAAAAAAATATATTTTTCCCCTTAGGGCTTACGGCACAGAGGTTCAGCCTAGGAGCCCAAAGATCCTAAATCCGGCCCTGCTACTCATTAGGATAACTATAAGGTCATCTGCGCACCCCCCCCCCCCCAACTAATCCTCTCTAATATTAAACATGTATTAAAATTAATATTTATAAAGAGATTAATATATATATATATATATATATATATATATATATTAGAATGGCCCTTATTTTGGGTATTTTCGGATATTTTTTTTTTTTTTTTTTTATAATGATATTGATACAAGAAGAAGTTGCACCAAGAAGGTACAACCTCTGAAGTCCGTGGTGGACCCTTGTAACGTGAAGATAAGGGGAGATTTAGGGATTGGGTAGAGGTCGAAGGTATCTGTGGATGCTGGTCTTGAAAGTTTGAAGGTTATAAGTAGCTGGAAAGACGGTCGGGGGAAGAGAATTCCAGTCTCTAGATGTCATAGGGATAAATGAATTGGCGAATGCGTTTGTTCGATTAGTATCTAGTTTAAGCGCGTAGGGGTGTTGAATTTTAGAAAATCGTGTATTTCGGGCAAATGAGGCCTTTGGTGGGATTATCGATTTTATTTCGTCAGAACAAAAGCCATGGTAATATCTATAAAAAAGGGATAGGGCGGAGACAGATCTACGATGGGCCAGGGAGTCGAGAGTGTCAGTTAATGTAGGATCGCCTATCAGTCTGATAGCTCGCCTCTGAATTGCATCTAAGGTATTAAGAGAATACTTGGAGGCTCCTCTCCACAAATGCGAGCAATATTCAAGACAGGGGCGAATTTGAGCCTTGTATAATATAAGGAGTTGAGTGGGGGTGAAAAATCGTTTGGTTCGGAAAAGAAAGCCAAGCTTACATGCTGCAGCTTTTGCTACTGAGATAATATGGTCATTCCAAGAGAGGTCAGAACCTAAGGTGACACCTGAACATTGATATTTTATTACGGAATTCCAATGAGCTCGAATCAAAGGAAATGTCCGGAAGGTTCCTATCTGCGCGCCTAGAAATTAGGCAGCACTGTGTTTTGCCAGCATTAAAGTTTACCAAATTGTGAGATCCCCATTTTTTAGCATGCTTAAGTCTGAATTTATTGAGGAGGCTATGTTTGCGCGATTGTCTAGTAAGGATTGAGCGTTGTGGAGAGGTGCAATCGTCAGCGTAACAATGTATTGGATTGGAGGGCAGATTTAATAGGTCATTAATATAGATAATAAAGAGTGTGGAGAGATGACCGAGCCCTGAGGAACTCCAGCATTAGTATTAAAGGACGAGGATGATATTCCGTCAACCTCGACTTTAATAGAGCGGTTTGAGAGAAAGCTCTCAAGCAACTTGCAGAGGCTCGGGGGAAGGCCTCAGGGGCACATATGGTTCGAAATAAATAAAAAAAATATCCCCTAAGTTTCAACCCCCTTAATTTTAACCTGTGCCTCATTTGCCTAATTTTAACCTGAGCGATGTAAGTTTCCCATCTAAATAACATGGGTTTTGGCATTGAACGATCAATTTTTTATTCGGGCCAAAGCAATGGTTTAAAAAATTTGAAACTGTGTAGATTTTATCCTTATAATAGTAGCTACCCTTGAGAATTTTTACAGATTTGTAGCTATTATAATTTTGGAGTCTATAACTTACTAACACTAAGATATGGCAGTATTTTATCTAGCTGTAACTTCAAAATTATAATAACTAAAAATCTGAAAAAACTCTGAAGGATAGCTACTATTATAAGGGTAAAGTCTACAGAGTTTTAAAATTTTTGAAATATTACTTTGGCCGGAATAAAAAAATTGATCGTTCAATGCCAAAAACCCCATGTTATTTAGATGGGAAACTTACATCGCTCTGAGGCACAGGTTAAAATTGAGATAGGGGGTTGAAACTTGGGGGATATTTTCTTTTATTTATTTCGAACCATATGAGCCTCCGCGAGCGCAAAAATTTGAAAATACCCAAAATAAGGGGCACCCTAATATATATATATTTTTTACCCTTCTTCAAGAGAAAAAGAACCCCTCCCCACTTCCCAGGGGAGGGCTCATGGGATGGGTAACGGCAACGACAACCCGTTTCTTATGGCAAACTAACCATAATTAAATATATTTCATATGTTTAAACAAAAATTATTTTCTTTTTTAATTTCTTGAAGTACCTTTTTAGTCCAGTTAAATTGTCCTCTAAAGGGCCTCTAGCGGGAAAGTTTTTATTTCTTGATCCTATATGTTTTTGTGTGTGCTGAATCCGAATCTGAGGTATACTATAATAACAAAATTTCGTGAAGGAACATTGTCAAAAATGCAAAAAATTGATTATAACTCGAGAATTATTAACTTTTCAAAATAAAAGTTCATAAAATTTCCTACAAATTTCATAATTTAGCTTTTTTTTCTCCGACTAACAGTTCGGGCTCAAGCGATAATTGAAAATTGGGATATTTTTTCTGTTGCCCCAAAACCTAAAAACTCGAATTTTTTCTATTTTATTCCATTTTGACCATGAAGGAGCACGTTTTCGACAAAGAGCACTCTATAGCTTTTTAAACTAGATTAAATTTGCTAGAATTCAAACAAAGTTTCATCTTAATTGGATAATGGTAACTCGTGCCGAAATGAGGTTGAAGTTTTGAAAAACTGCAATTTTTTGCAAAAATAGCAGTTTTTTCTTTATAAATTGAAAATCACTCATTCTAGAAACTTAATTTCTATGTCATTCTCTAGGAAATTTTGTTGACTTGAACTTTAATTCTTTAGTACTTCTTTAGTTGGACTACTTTTTAATTTACCATACAAAGTATGGTCAAGTATTGTAATCGTGCATGAAAAAAGTGGTTTTTTCCTTCTTTTTTTCAAAATATCTCAAAAACGGCTTAAACTATTTCGATTAAAAAAATTGAGCGAAACCATGGCATTTCGCTCTACAAAAAAGCTCTAATAAGTGAACATCGAAAAAAATTATATTTTTCGAGATAATAATTGTTTTGTCAAAATGTCTGTTAGTCTGTCTGGTTGTTAGTTAGTCTGTGCGTAACCAAATTTGTGGACGAGCTAGCTCAAAAACTAGTGTGAATATCGAAACCAAATTTCACACGTAGTATTGGTCCATTGAGATTAAGACCTGATTAGATTTTTGTGCATATCGACCCAAAATTATGGGGGGTGGTTAAAAATTAAAAATCTAGGTCGTTTGAGCAAATTCAACCAAATTTTGTATACACAATCAGTGGCCCTCCAGAAGTCTAAAAATGCAAAAACTAACCGCCCAAAATGAAAACTTCTCATCCTAGAAATTTGATTTCCATCTCATTCTCTAGGAAACTTTGTTGACTTGAATGTTTACTTGGACCACTTTTTTGTTAATGAGTTGTATTTTGTGATATTATATGTATATTTTTTTTCTGAGTCTCCCAGAGGATGTCTTTTTTTTATAATGATATTGATGTGAGAAGGAGATACACCAGAAGGTGGATCCCCTAAAGGCCTGTATGGGCTGGCCCCTCCATCGTGAAAAGAACAGAGTAGAAGGAAAAGAAGCCGGGATCACGAGCCAAATCTCAGAAGGTTAGATACAATCCAATTTACTAAGTTTTCAAGGGCTTCGAGCAGTGGTCCGGGCGATAAATTTGGTTAAATTTATCTCCCACTTAATTTTTATTACCAGACCCTTTACTTACAGAAAAAATGTCTGGGTATAGCCGGGAATCGAACCCGAGACCTCCGGGTTGCCAGCCAGACATTCTGACCATTACACCAGAGAAGCGGACTTTGTGGCGGTCTGTCCCGTTCTGAGAGAATTCAGAATCAGTCATCTTAAAAAAAGAATTTTAAATTTTGATGAGTTTATAGGAATTCTGAGTGGGGTGGATTGGCATGGGCTGATTGGATTTTGTAGGGTGGTCTGGAAACATAGATATACCTACCCTAATTGAGGAATTTAATTTCTGAATTAAATGTCAACTTATAATGTAAATAATGTCTATATATAGAAATTTGTTTGGGAGAATATTGTATAGTGTATATAATGTATAATTGGTGAAAAAAGAAAAACAATTTATTATAGAAAAATGTGAATAGTCATGTATTTGTATTGTGTTCAAATCGGAATCTTTCCAGACGGTCCAAGGACCAAGGGAATAAATTATGTAAAAAAAGGGTCTTTAAATAAAGACACTATTATTTTTTATTTTTTTTGCGTTTGGACCCTTGGGATCACGCAAAGCTTGATGTCTCTTTCTGGTTGGGCCTTCCACGCCAGGATGAGTGTGTTGATGTTAAAGGTGCCCAGGTATGTATGGATTTTTGGCGTTATTTTTCCATTGTTTCTTCCTTGATTTCGTGATGGTCCGGGTCCCCCAGAATCTGAATGCCCGGTTGCCACTCGAGGGTGGGTGGATTGGTTACCACCTGGGGTAATCTTGTTTTTGCCTCTCACGATTCATGGTTGCTTGTTACGAAATTTTGTCCTGCGCATTCGCGAGGTTTTGTAGAACCAGAGATTGTAGTTTCTGGAGCCGGGGGCCGGTTTTTTTTAATAAATAAATTCACTTTGCTTCTTCCTGGGATCGAACTTATGAAGTCTAGGTTGATTTTCTCCTAATCGGATTAGAAAAGTTGGTGATTTAACCGATTGCGCTACCGACCACTCACTATTGTTATTATTATATATATTTTTTTCTGTTTTCTGTTTTAAAATGATAATATGTATGGAAAAAAGGTGCAAACAAGCTTTCAATGTATAAATGAAACGAAGACGATTAGGGTGCGGAGGAGGGGGGGGGAATCAGGATTGATTCCTCAAAACCGAACAGGACACATTAAAGAAAAAATTTATACATTAGCATTAATTTTTTTTTTAATTACAATTAATATTATACACCCATTCCATTAAACATATATACAACTACAGATTTTATTAAATATATATATATATATATGAAAGATGGGAAAAAAATTAAATTAAAAAGTATATATTTATATATAATACTAGATAAAACAAACCGAAAATCGGCCAACACCAACTTTAAATGATCGAGAGAGAGAAAAAAAAATATATAAAAACTATTTAATTAATAAAAGAGGAATGCGGGGGAGGTTCGAACCAACGAGTCAATTTATAAATTATTTTTCACACGAAAAAACTTTATCTATTAAAACATGATTGATCCAATCTAGTCAGGAGAAACCGAGGGGTGAACCGCGACCTAATATCGTGTACACCTACTTCCACTTTCATTTCCAAGTAGAAGACAATAGATAAAGGGGCATTATCTAATAAATTCCAAAGAAGTGTACACCTAATTCCAATCGCGGTTCACCTCTCGTGAGAAACCCTCTTGACATACATTACCAATATATATTATCTATCAAGATCTAAATTGGCTTTCTTTATTTTTTTAAATTAAAATATTATAGCGATAGGTCTAAAATATATTTTCTTCACGAGATAGTCTATCAAAACTTCCCATTTTGAAGAGACTTGGTCAAAAAAATAAAAATAAAATCGTGCAAAGAAATTTAATAAACTTAAAAAAAAAAAAAATAATAATAATTAATTTTTAATATATTATCTACATATATAAATGAATCAGAGCTTAATTAAAAAAAAAAAGTAGCGAAACGTTTGAAAAAATTACGATTTAATTTAAATTCTTTAGCACTCCTAGTTTTTGATTGAGTAAAAAACAATCGAAACGCCGTTTCGGACCGTTCATTCCCGTCGAAATTAAGCTCTGAAATTAATACAATTTTTTAAAAATAATCACAAAAATGTAAAACTCAAAATGTTTCGATAGAAATTCTACGTTTTTTCAATGAAAATTTTAAAAAATTGAAACATTTTTGTGATTGTTTTTCAAGAACTCAATGCATTTATATACAGTAAAGAAAAAAATGGAAAATTTTAAAATAACACTTATATAATATATTTTTCGTGGTTCAGCTCTCCAGCAATCCTCCGATATATAAACATAACAAATTGATATATAATATATAGCAAGAAATAAGACAATAGAAAACAAAAAACTTGATCGATGATATATATTATAATTAAAAAAAAGGAGTGGCAAAATACATATATATGTATATATAATTGATTATTATTATTATATATAAATTAAAATAGAACACAATCTTATAGCGTTTTCTGTTGAAATCCATTGTGCAGTGAGCGAGGGTGTAAACGTCCCATAGATTTATTATTATTGAAGTTTCCAAGGCAACCATTGCACTGGGTCTAGGAAAATAGACACTAAACTGCACCACAGAAAACGCTATTCTATTTATCAAATGTTTAATCAATGTTAAATTTAATAAATAGCCTTTAGGGTTTGTAAAATTAAAAACGAATAAATGATTGTGTGAGTTTTCTAACGTTTTCTGTTGGACTTCAGTTCTAGAATTAATATTATGTTTATTTATGTCTCCAAGGAAACCGGAGTGCAGGAAATTGTGCACTAAACCTCACAACGGAAAACGCTATCAATAAAAATAAAATAAAAAATCCGAATCAGACCCGTTTTAGAAGGCATTATTTTTATATCTAAAGACCTCGAAAATTTTTATTAATTCATATATATTATTTTTGCATGCAATTATTACATGTATATTGTAAAGTAATAGAATTTCGAACCTCTGGGTCTATCTTGTGGGCACCCTGGCACTTTGGATTTTCCAAATATGTCACATTTTTAAATTATCTAAACATAATCGCCATTTGATTTTTTTTTTAAATGGCTAGTCGAAGGTGTAATAAATGTGTTGAATAATTGATAATTTACTTAGTTATTATATTATTTTTTAATTTAAAATCTGTATTCAATCAAAGGGCAGCTGATGATCTAAGGTTATAAGTAGAGACCGGATTTTTATGCGGTAAAAACTGCCAAAATATGTCATACAATATGCAGTTAAAAAGGCTGAAATATGCAAATATATGCAGTAAAAATTGGCAAAATAAATTTTTTATGCACTAAAAACAAGTGTCAAATATGTACTTTTTGAGTAAAAAATTTCACAAAATTCTCATTATTTTTAATATATTAAAAAATCTTTAAACTCAAAGAAATAATAGGTGCTCTTGAATAAAATCAACATAATAAATATAATTAATAAGTTGTTGTAGGGAAATAAGGACAATAGCTTATGCAAATAATTTTTATTTTTTGCCTACGTTTCGTCAACTTTGTTGACTTCCTCAGGGCTTAAACAAATTAACTTCTTTGCATATTTGTCATTTTATCAATATTCATTCTTAGCAAACACATATAGGCCAGTCATCCACTTCGGCAAAGTCGACGAAACGTTGGCTGACAAATAAAAAAAAGTCACAAATAAAAACTTGTCCTTATTTTCCTATTATAAACTTTCAAATTTATATATATATATATATATATATATATATATATATATTCCTTCATTTTTTTTTCATTCTTTTTCCGAAAATTTATTTTTAAAAAATCTGTATTTGGCGTGAATATTTGACAAAAAAAAGCCCTTAAATATGCAATTTTATGCAATATTAATCAAATATGCAAAAATATGAAGTATAAAATTTAGCCCACAGTATCCTAGATGCATGATTCAGATAGATAATTGCCTCGGTCGTATGTGGCGGCAAACAAAATATGCAATTGTTTTTAAGGAATTTGGTGTTGGTACTTAGTGAAACATTTTTTAAAATTATTGGATAAAAATACTTGGTAGGTTTCACATTAAGTATTATTAACTCTTAATGTGAAACCTACCAAGTATTTTTATCCAATAAATATGCAATTGCATAGGAATCCGGTCTCTAGTTATAAGGGAGGTGTAGAGTGGGACACACACACATGATTTGATTTGGTCAGAATTGAACAATTTACAAGACAGATTTGACCCTATTTGATCGTGTATAGGCTTCCTAAGAACTCACTAAAAGGATTGGCTTCCAAAGAGGGGTTCCTACGAGCATATCAAATAAATTTATATATTTTTAGACCAAGATGGAAAGTGATAGAAAATAATTAAGAGATTTAATTTAATAAAAACATCGCAGAACGACGAAGGTTTAATAAAAGCCAGGAAAAGTATATTTTTTGTAAAAAAAAAAACTCTAAAAATTAATAAAAAAAAAAAATCAAAGCTTTTTAATTTTTTTGCCTTAATATCACGAGATCTAAAAACTTTGGAGGCCATTGCTTTAAGGAACCCATATCAATTATTAAATTTTTCTCTAGTTTAATTGACAATACAGTAGAGCGTCGATAATCAGGAGGTCAAAAATCCGAATTCAATTCCGGTGAAAAAAAAAGTTAAAATACATAGATAGATATTTGTCAAACAAGAACCACTATTGCAGTTCAAAAATCAATAACAGATTTTTTTTAAGATCTCTGACAATGTTTAAACTGTACAGTATTCTGTAAATACATAGTAAGTACATGTACATATGTATGTATATTCTTTCATTAAAATACATAAGTTCATATTAATTAATGGTTTTATTTATCTGCTCCAATTATTTAACCAGTAAAGTGAATTATTAAAGGTTTTAGCAAATTTTCTTTTGGTTATGAATTTAAACGACCTTTTTTTTTGATTCTTTTCGAAAATCACGGTCACAATTAATCTGGATTATCTGCGCTCTAGTGTATTTATATTTTTTGATTTAGCGCCCCACACAACCCTCTCTGATAAAAATCTGGCTCGGGATTTGTACAACGGCTAAAACATTTTTAAAATAAAAAAAAAAATTAAAATTAAAATATTTTTTAAAATCATTATTATTATAATAATACTATTTAAAATGAAATAAAATACTTAAGTGATTTTTTTGTTTAAAATTTTTAAAAATAAAAAAAAAAAGTTCATATATTTTTTTTTTATCAATTTTTCTAAGAACTAATTTTTTTTATATTGCATTTATTATGTTGTAAATTGTTTCTACTGTAGCTGAAGTGGCGGCTGGTGAGGTTAAGCAACTGAGGCGACGTTTCGATTCACTCACCCAAGGCAGTATAATAAAAAGAAATTAGAAAAATTGAAATAAATATGACCTTTCGGTTTAAATATCTATGAAATGAATAAATTATTTAGAAATAATTTCTTGTATAAATCGTAATAAAAATTTGATCGAATGCAGTCCAAGGATAGATAATAAAAAAATACAAAACAAATGGAAGATTATTTTCAATTTTTAAATTATAAATTCATAGGGATGTGGATTCATGTGGACTGTGGTTGCAAAAAAAAAAAATTTAATCCTCGTTGAACGTTTTCGTTGTTTAATTACAACTTCCTCAGCAACTTTGATTTTTTTATGTTTTCAAGTTAGGGATATTAGTTAACAAATTTAAATTCGTTATTTCTGAGAGGACTTTCTGTCCCAAATGGAACTAATAATTCTCCCTTCAAACGCTTCTTTGATCTATAATGTGACAAAAAAATTTTGATGAAATGCAAGTTGCTGAGGAAGCGGTATTTAAACAACCAAACCATCAACGACCAATTAAATTTGTTTTTTAAAACCAATAGCCACATAGGTACCTAGTTATTTAGAAATTAAAAGTCATAATCATGGATACGAATCTTCCATTAAATCATTTTCAATCTTTTAAAAACCGAATGTTTCATCAAAGGACTCGAGAAAGAGGTAGATATTAGTTTTCTTTAAGACCCTGAAGAAGGATTAAACACAAAAAAAACGTTTCGTGAAAAATTTTAAGTGAATAGTGAATATAAAATATTTTTAAAAATTTTGTCATTGGAACAAAATATCTTGGAGTTAAAGATTACCTTCATATAATAAAAATAATAATAATAAAAAATTACAAAATAAATTAAAAAAAAAATTTTGATAGACACTAGACTCAAAAGAATTTTTGATAGACACTAGACTCAAAAGAATTTTTGATAGACACTAGACTCAAAAAAAAATTGATAGACACTAGAGTCAAAAAAAATTTGATAGACACTAGGCTCAAAAAAAATTTGATAGGCACTAGACTCAAAAAAAATTTTGATGGACACTAGACTCAAGCAGGATTCGAATCTGGGACCTTCAAATATCCGTCGTGACGTTTTAACACAAAGCTCTCGGGACCCCTTTTCGCCAGAAAAATTTCTAAGCGACCCCCGGTATCAAATTATCTAGATCAGATTTACAAATCAAGTATTTATTAATAAAATAGTATTAAAACATTTCTTTGGTATTCATAGTCCTAGCAGAAAGAGCGCAATGGTTTAATTAGGTACATCCTTTTGACTGAATCTATTTTTTCCTTTATTATTATACGCTCTAAATACTGTATTATTACATGTTAGAAAAGTTTATTATTATTGTAAAATTTTTCAATGACGGCCAGTTAAAATTTTTAAATGAAAATAACTCAAAAAAGATAAAATTTTAAATTATCATTATTTTGAAACAGATAATTGGGTAAAATTGATATATAGTGACGAATTTCGTGCAAAATTTCAACTCAATCGGTCAAGCCATTCCAGAGATATAAATTATTTAGTAAAAAACAAAATGGTGGATTGGTGGTAAAATAAGTTTTTTTTCTTTATTTTGACCCATATAACCAACCACCCTCTGAATTATCTACGCGGATTACCAGCCCATAAGTTGCTCTCTCCGGCCTTGCCCAAAATGTCTATATGAAAAGAGTTTTTCATTTTATTTATAATTTTCAATAATTATTATTAGTATTATAATATTTCTCAAACTATACTCTGCATTGGTAGAGGAGATCTTCACAGCACAACCTTTTCTTTCAGCCGCCACTGTATTTTAAATATTCATTCCGTGAATAATTAATTTAAAAATATTTATATATAGAGGAATATATTATGTATATATGTATGTTATATATACAGGCCAAAAATGAAATTCATTGATAATATCAACAATTATAATAAAATGATGTCTATATTATATATATATTAACAAGAGCTACTATTAGAAGGGTGTGCTTTATATATTTATGTCGTTTTTTTTTTCTAATTTGAAAATTCTATTTGGAATGTTTCATTATTATTTGTTGATATCTAATCAGCGAATTTCCTGTTGGGGTTGCGGCCAAAGAGAGCCGAACGTATTTCAGGCACCAGCTGTTGAGCGATCAGATCGAGCCTCGCCTCCAACGTATTGCAAATCTTAATTCTGCCCCGCTGCGCGAACAATTCAATTCCCCCGGTGGCGTCCGCCGGCAAGAACGAGTCCGTGTCCACTTTGATCAGCATGTCTTTGGAGGTTAGTGTTTTATACTCATCAATCACTTGATCAATAACACCCTGGACAAGTTGGATGTCACTTTCTTTGGCGCGGAGCGTGACGGTAGGCTCGAGAAGCTGTAAAAAAAAAAGGAAAAAATTCAACACAAATTAGAAAACAATTTGACAAGACGTAACAGGAATCTGACCAAAAACATAAATGTGAAAAAGGGGCCAAGTTCGGTACAAACGGCTTCCCCGACAAAAGCGTTGAGATCTAAACGGGTACCAAGTTCCATAGCAGTTGCTTAAATCATAACTATAGAAATAAACAACGATCTTCAATTGATTTAAAAGAAAATTTGTTACGTTCTTTGATATTAACTTTGATATAACTTGGCAAGTTATAATGGTCAATAACTTACGTTTAACGTGATGATATTTAATACAAGCTTAAAATTTATCTAGTTGTTCTTATTTTATAGTACAAACAATTTAGTTGGATATAAAACTTGCCAAGTTATAAATTTAATATCAAAGAACGTAACAAATTTTATTTTAAATCAATTGAAGAACGTTGTTCATCCCTATAGCTATGATTCAAGCAACTGCTATGGAACTTGGTACCCGTTTAGATCTCAACTCTTTTGTCGGCGAACCCGTTGGTACCGAACTTGGCCCCTTATTAATGTTCAAAGCTTTACCAGTATGCCAAATTTCAGAATTCTAGATTGATTGTATTTTCACTATTTGTTAATTAAGCCTATAATCAATTTCACCCCTTCATTTTAGGTCCTGAAAAGGGGAGTTTCGCTTTTTCGATTTTTTTCTTTAATTGTAGCCCAAACTCTACCAGTATGCCAAATTTCAGCATTCTAGGATCAGCGTAAGTATTTTAGGTTTTTGATATGTCAGTGAGTTAGTCAATGTTAAAAATGTCACATTTCAGAGCTTAATAACACAAGAACTATATTAGATTTATTCAAGAAATTTGGGATTCTAGGTTTTCTAGTGGGTCTTATTAGGCATGCAAAATTTCAAGTGTCTAAGTCAAATAGTTTTTGAGTTATGGGGGATCGAAAATAGCTCCGTGTGTCTAGAAAAGAAATATTTCAGCACGCTGCCACGAAGGGGCCCAGGGCTCATGATACACTAAAGGTTAAATCTGGATCCAAAGAGATGAGTGCGAATCCGGAAGGGGGTCCAATTTGTCGGTAAATTTGTATATAAGGTGGGGGGGGGATCCCGAGGGTTATAAACAAGCCCAGAAGCTTGGCCAGACCCTTACAATGGAGGGGAACAATGTATTAAGTCAAACTTATTATTTTTTTATAATTAATAAATTTTAAGGTAGTTGTTTCACCATATGGATTTTCTTAGGATTTTTTTGAAATTTAGACAGATTATTATTTAAATACTTCTGCATCGATGAAATTGATGAACAATATAGTTCCGGGAGATATTAAAGTTTTTCAGGCTCTTTAACATTGCACTATACGGGATATCGGAAAATTTACATACCTATTTAATTATAATTAATAAACTCTTCTTACCATTTTTATAAAAAACTAAACCAACATTAAACAATTACCAATACATATTTTAAAACAATTTTGATTCATAGTTACAACACAGTTTCTGAGATTAAAATGAATAAATAATGAAAAATGTATAAAAAAAATTTACATTAAAAACAATTTGGCAACAGCGCATTTATTTAACCAGCGAAGATGTATAAAGCGCGCATGCGCTAGTTTTTTCAAAATTATAATTTTCATAAGGTGTAACGTAGGCGTTGATTACATTTGTTAAAAAATAACAAAACGAATTTTATAGACATTTTTCAACTTTTAAGATGTATTTTATCTGTCATTTTAATATAAAAATATTCAATATCTTACAATGGTGCCAGATTTGTCAAACGAGCACGAGATTGGCTAGAATCGGTACATAAACAGCAAAAAGTTTTGGGCTTATGAATTATGAATCCTTATTGTCTGTTCTATATACTCTCTCTAGCATTAACTTTTTGCTAGTATTGTGAGTATGTGGCAGTAACAATATTATACCGTATTAATTTAAAAGTTAATATAATATAATAGGAAAATAAGGACAAGTTTTTATGTGTGACTTTTTTATTTATCAGAGAACGTTTCGTCGACTTTGCCGACTTCTTCAGGGCTTCAAATTTGAGATTTCTTTATGTAAGGATCAAAAGAAAAAAATATTCTATTCTGTTTTAAAAAAAGAGTATTGCCTCATTCTATTTATGTTATTTTATGTTTTATATCTAATGTAATTGATGAATATAAAAAGAAAAGAAAGAAAAATTGTTTTTGGAATGTGCCAAATATTTTTTGAAATTTGTGTTTCTGATGGTCTTCAATGGTAACGAAGATAACAAGAAAATTTAGACAAATGTGTGACATGACTATTTGAAGCCCCGCAGAAGTCGGCAAAGTCGACGAAACGTTGGCTGATAAATAAACAAGTCACACTAAAAACTTGTCCTTATTTTCCTATTATAAACTTTCAAATTAATACAAATTATGGACGGAAATGATAATAATATAATAATTATACCGTATTTCATTCTTGGCAGAATTTAGTGTATTCTTATTGCCACTGAGAAAGGAAACAGAGGGGAATATCACAATATATTTCGTTCAATGACTTTTCAAAACCATGAAGAAAGAGGGAATAAACCTCCGAAACGTCGGCTTTAAATAAAAAATAAAAAGTTAAAAGTATCTCTCTTTTTGAACCTTGAACTGACTCATCAAAGTCCATTAAATTTATTTATTTATTTTGTAAAAAAAAAAAAAAAAAAAATGAATTTGTGAATATTAAATTTTGATTCAAGTATTCTATTGATTTTACTCAATATTGTCTTATTTTAGATAATATACAAAATTACCTGAAATAGAAAAAATTCTTCCATTGCTACCAAACTTGTTCTTATTGTTTTTAGGGCATCAAATAATAAATATAAATTTCTGATTCTTTTTATTAGTTGCTTCAAATAATAAAAATTCGGTCTTCATTGTCTTCAAATTTGAAATTATTTCTTCATATTCTTAAAAACGTTTATTTTAAATTGAAAAAGCGATTTTAAAAACTGTCTAACCTTATGCCTCCTCTACACTATGGGACAATTTAAGGCAACGCCAATGTGTAGAGGGGGTTGGCTTGTATTGGCCGAGGTTGGAAATGATATTGGCGATGGTTGGCCTTCGAAGCGATTTATTCGACAAAGAGGGCCAATAATGGCCCATCTATTGGGTCATTGTGTGGAGGCACCGTCAAGATAACTCGTTTTACTGGTGGCCAAGGTAAGCCAACAATTGGCCCATAGTTTAGAGGAGGCATTACAGTGAAAATTTTAAAATGATAAATTTTGTGTAGAAATTGGTGGCATTGGAGGACACCAGCACTTTTTGAATGCAATTTTAAGAGGAACTTTTAAAAATTGAATTTGCCCTTAGAAAGAAAAAGCTTCAGTTTCTAATCGGGTTTAATTGTTTACCTAAGTTATTTTATGTCTAAGCAGAAACCTCCTTTTAATATTATTGTAATATTATAATTATAATATTGTAATAGTATTGTATCCGAGTGTATTTTTAAACGGAAGAGTTACGATAGTCTCCTTTTAAACCAGTGGTTCCCAACCTGGGGGCGATCCAGAAACGTGTTCATGAATGAAAATTTAAAAAGGACAAATACGAGGAAACAGAGTACGGGCAAACATTTTTCCAATACAGGCAGTGCCCGACCTGCCCGCTCCAAAAATTCCTGACGTTTCAGGGGAAATTTGAAATTTTTGAAAAAATAGTTACTTTAAGGTAGTTCTTTCCCGACAATCCACACAAAAAGTTTTAGCCTCGTAACCAATCTATGCATATGAACGGTACAAAAATTTTAGGTTATGTTTTTTTCGTGACTGTACTTCTCACACTATTTTTTCATATTATTTTATGCCAATAATTATTATCCACTAAAGTTACTAAGTTTTTTGTTTAAAATTTTTAATTATTTTATATTTTCGTGTCTTTTTCTTTTATTCCTCCATATTTCTCGTTATAACGTTGCCGGGTCGTTTCCAAGCCACTGATCTTATATCCCCTCCACTAAAAATAATCGCCCAATTTTTTTTTTTTTTATCAAAACTACGTGGTATATCATTTCAATTTTTTTTTAAGTTACTCCGGATATATTATTCTAACAAATATTAATTTTTCATCAAGATGGTGAAAGTCCTTCAATGAAAAAAAAAATAAGGAGGGGAGGGGGAAGGAAAAATTCGATTAATCAAAAAATAAGTATCTCTCACATCACTCACTAAATTCCGGAACTGATAAAATATTTAAAAGACTCCCCTTCATTTCGAACCACGTTACAAACCCTATAGCTTCAACTCTTAGAACATCTGGTATAACTCCTGCTTTATATAATAACAACACTTTAGGTTCACAACTAATTAATAATAAATTAGACAAAATTGACAAATT
This sequence comes from Forficula auricularia, assembly GCA_024734495.1. NCBI lineage: Eukaryota > Metazoa > Arthropoda > Insecta > Dermaptera > Forficulidae > Forficula > Forficula auricularia. The sequence continues at coordinate 8,402,382 of JALMQS010000291.1, read as the reverse complement.
AGATAAATCAGGTGTATATAAATTGACTTGTGATAATTGCGACGCAATTTACATAGGACAAACTGGACGCTCTTTTAGAACTCGCTACTCGGAACATGAAAGAGCCTTTAATAGTCTTAGCAGATCAGATGATATTAATATGGAATCTACTTCTACCTTCGCCAATCATCTACATTTGAATAAACACACCTCTTCTATAAGCCACCTAGTTCCGTTACATTTCGAAAGAAAGGGCTTACGTTTAGATTTTTTAGAGTCAACCGAAATAGCTTATTAGCTCTCTCAAATAAAACGAATAATATACTAGATAATCAATTAGAAGTTAAGAAAAGTACAATCATTGATTACATTCTTTAAATATTTGCAAATTTGTTTTCATTAATTCTTCCTTCCCCCCTCCCCCTACACCTACCTGATGTTAATCCTCATTTCTCAGAAGGCCATTCAAAATTAAACAAAATAGACTTCCTACCTTTCTCCCTCCACTAATTTTAAATAAATATTTACCCTTTTGTTATCTTAAAAATAAATTTTACCATTGACTTGTATTCAAATTCGAAATCCTCATTTCTCAGAAGGCCATTCAAAATTAAACAAAATAGACTTCCTATCTTTCTCCCTCCACTAATTTTAAATATTTACCCTTTTGTTATCTTAAAAATAAATTTTACCATTGACTTGTATTCAAATTCGACTTATCCAGGTCAGTTACTTTCTGTTTCTCCTGAAGATGGGTTAGTCACCCGAAATATATATATCGAGTTAAAGATTCTCCACAAATAAATTCGTTTTATTTTTTATATCTTAATGTGAAACCTACCAAGTATTTTTTATCCAATAATTAAAAAAAAAATAATATTTTCCCACCCTTTCCCATGCCACCATATGCACAAAAAATTTTTTTTAATTGCAATTATTTCATGTTTGGTGTGGTAAGTCGTCTTCAAATTTTAACAGTGTATTTATTATGCTTTTAATGAATTATATTCCAAGTTTCGAAGACTTCTTGAATTTTTGCATTTGTGAAAGAACTACCTTAAGGAATGAATGAACATGAAGCAATTATAAACAAACAAATAATAGAATGAAGAATAGTGGGAAATAAAATGAACATAATGAATTAGGACAGGGGTTTTTAGTAAACCTATATAGGCTGAGAGGGAATACCTACCTCTGATTACGGGCGGACTTAATAAATGAACAGCTCAAGTCAAATAATTTATCATTTTCTCTGTTAATTTTACAAATTTAGAAATTATTTAATTTTATTTATTTTCTTAGAAAGACGGACTGGTAAGCGAAATAAGTAGGTTATAATGAAAGGCAGTCCATAAATTATTTAAATTTTATTCAAATTCCGACGTTTCGGAGGCTTTTTTTCTCTCCTTCTTCAGGGTATTTAATAGTTATTGATGGGTGAGTATAACTCGGCTCCCATTTGTCTCTCCTTTCAGTGATAGCAACAATATTACAATATTTTTCAACATTATATCATAAGTGTACTTAGTTATCTCTTATCAACTTATGATATAATGTTGAAAAATATTGTAATATTGTTGCTATCACTGAAAGGAGAGACAAATGGGAGCCGAGTTATACTCACCCATCAATAACTATTCAATACTCTGAAGAAGGAGAGAAAAAGTCTCCAAAACGTCGGAATTTGAATAAAATCTAAATAATTTATGGACTGCCATTCATTATAACCTACTTTTTTTTGACAAAAATAAGAAATTAAGTAGCACACGACAGAATTCGAACCTGCAATTTCACTTGTTTAGCCCAAGAACCCCTAGAAGAAATATAAAATAATATGTAATAAAATATTACCTGTAAAACACCTTGAAGTATAAGATTTTTTAAAAGTCCTGAATATTGGGTAGGATTTTTTACTACTGCGCCAAGTCGACGACGTGCCTCATCAAGAACAGTACGCACATGATCCTCACGTACTTTCAGAGCTTTTAATCTTGCTTGATTTAACATATTAGACGATTGACTGAAAAATAAAAATTCAACATTCTAGTATTGACTATTTTAACATTGAAAATTTGTTCTTGGTATAAATATATACTCGTATACATAATCTTTTAGAGAAAACAATCTTAGAACGTTTATTTAAAATTCAAACTTTTCGAGGGAATTTGTCCCTTTATCAATTTTAGAAAAGTGAAAAAATAGTTGCTTTAAGGGAGTTGTTCCGCCAAATGGGTTTTCTTATTATTATTTTTTGAAATTTACATAGATTATTATTTAAATACTTCTGCATCAATTGGTGGCAAAACCAAATTTATGAACAATATAGTTCAGGAGATATTAAATTTCAAAAATAGAGTTTTTCAGACTCTTATACATTGCCCTATACGGGATATCGGAAAGTTTACAAACATATTTAATTATAATTAAGAAACCCTTCTTACCATTTTTATAAAAAACTAAACCAACATTAAACAATAACTAATATATATTTTAAGACACTTTTGATTCATAGTTACAACACAGTTTCTGAGATATTAATGAATAAATATTGAAAAATTTACACTAAAAACAATTTGGCAACAGCGCATTTATTTAACCAGCGAAAGATGTATAAAGCACGCATGCGCTAGATTTTTTCAAAATTATAATTTTCATAAGGTGTAACGTAGGCATTGATTACATTTGTTAAAAAATAACAAAACGATTTTTATAGAAATTTTTTAACTTTTAAAATGTATTTTATCTGTCATTTGAATATAAAAATATTCAAACCGCAAGTACTCACAGGGGTAGTTGAGGGGTGAACCGCGACCTAATATCGTGTACACCTACTTCCACTTCCAAATAGAAGACAATAGATGAAGGGGCATTATCTAATGAATTTTAAAATAATTCCAAAGACGTGTACACCTAATTCCAATCGCAGTTCACCCCTCGGGGTAGGTGTACCCCCGGTTGAGAACAACTGCTCTATATTATCACTTCTTACAAAGCTTCAAATATATACTCCAATATATTTTAAATAAAATTTCTAAATAATAAGAAAATCTATATACCGGGTGAGTTTTTTATCTTGAGACAGTCTTATAATTCAAAAACAGTGCATTATATGAAAAAAAGTTTATTTATATTGAGGGGAAACTAAACCACACTATTGTTTGTCGACCTAGAACAAGCGTTCAAGGGTATTTCAAGATCAAGTTCTGTTTTTTAAATAGAAACCTATATTTTTCTTTTCATATTCATAATCTACAAGAAAAACTGAACAACTTTCATAAGAACTATTTTTTAATCGAAAAGTCACAACAATGAAATAAATATAATAATAAAACTTGAGCAAGATGCGAGGTAGGTTTCACAAAAAAGTTATTAATGAAATAAATGTTTATAATGATTTTAATACTTCATTATACACAGATTTAAGAGATTATTTTCTACTTAATAGAACTACTTGAACTTTTTGATTTAAAAAAAATTTATTTCTCGTGTCAATCCAGTAAATAGTTATATTGTATTACTATAATAAAAATGGAGCATTTTTTGTTGAAGACAATTAAAATACTAAAAGTCTAAATTTATGAGGTGAATTTGAAAGAAGTGTTATGGGGCTGACATTGAAATGGAAGCCGAGCGTTTTCCTGATAGGAATACACCCTCACAAGCTTAAGTTTATTGAGTTGTATAATAAATCTGTTAACAAAAAAAAAAAAAAAAAAAAACAGGAAATGTAAAGGCTAGGAAGAAACTGGAACAGGCCAAAAAACGAAAATGGAACTGGAATTCATCCAGAAGACTTGCGATTAGACTTTGGAATGTCACAGAACATAGTCGGAAAATTATTAAATTATTAATTATTATTAAATTAATTATTTAATAATTAATTATTTAATCATTATTATTCCATTGTTAAAAATAATTATTAGGATTTTTTGAGATCTAATAATTGATTTAATATTATTTTTATTTGATGTCGTATAAAAAAATAGTTCTCATGAAAGTTGTTCAGTTTTATTTGTAAATTATGAATATGAAAAGAAAAATATAGGTTTCTATTTAAAAAACAGGAGTTGACCTTGAAATACGCTTGAAAGCTTGTCCTAGGTCGACAAACAATAGCGTAGTTTAGTTTCCCCCCTGATATAAATAAACTTTTATTTGAAACTGTTTTTGAGTTATAAGACTGTCTCAAGATAAAAAACTCACCCGGTATATAAATAAAAAATAAAAATTAAAATTAGATTTGCATACATTTTCTTTTGAAGTTCAACCTGCTTTTCTTTACGTTCATAATATTCCATAATTTTTAAACGTTGTTGTTGTACTAAACGACCCTTTTCAATGTTAAATTCTTCTTCAGCTTTTGCATCAATTTCTTCGGCTTTTTCATTGGCTTCTTGCTCAATGAAGGCCATCATATGTTTGATCTGAAAAAATAAATAAAATACAAGTTTAATAAATTTGTTCTCTTGGCTTTTAAACTAGCCTATTTAAACAGGCCTATCTGTTCTTTCCAAAATAATGGAATTAGTCATAAACCAACACGTCCTTCATCACTTAGAAAACAATAAATTAATTCACGATAGACAATATGGATTCAGACAAAATCGTTCCACAGGCGACATCTTAACCTATGTCACCCACACCTGGAACAATACCCTAGAGGCCGGAAAAGAAACCCTCGCTGTAGCCCTTGATATCTCCAAAGCCTTTGACCAGGTTTGGCACAAAAATCTTCTTGCCAAACTGCCAGCCTTTGGATTCACACCAACACTTCGCAAATGGATAGAAAGCTTTCTGACAAACCGAAGTATAAAAGTTGTGGTGAATGGAACATCTTCTGAATCGTTCTCCGCAAACTCTGGTGTTCCCCAAGGCTCCGTAATCTCCTCCACACTCTTCCTAATTTATATAAACGACCTTATTGATCAAACGGCAAACCCCACTCATTGTTACGCCGACGATAGCACTCTACACGGCAAACCCTCACTCCCGAATAATCGAATCAATGTTGCCTCCTCAATTACTCTCGACCTAGACAAACTGAATAAATGGGGCTCTCAAAATTTAGTTAACTTTAATTCAAACAAGACTCAATGTTGTCTAATTTCTAGGCGCAAAAATAAAGATTTCCTGATATTCACTTCGATTCGAATACCCTGAAAATGTGTGACAGCTTATCCATGTTGGGCGTCTCTGTCGCATCTGACCTGTCTTGGAATGAACACATCTCCTCTGTGGCGAAATCTGCAGCAAGGAAGATTGGCTTCTTATTCAGGTCCAAGCGATTTTACAAACCCCCACAACTTCTCACCATCTACAAGGCCCAAATCCGCCCCTGTCTCGAATACGGCTCTCATCTATGGAGAGGAGCCTCTAAATATTCTCTTGCTACCCTGGATTCAATTCAGAAACGAGCCGTCAGGCTAATTGACGATTCTACCCTCACCGACTCCCTCGACTCGCTGGCTCATCGAAGAAATGTCTCTGCCCTTTCCCTTTTCTATAGATACTATCACGGCAGGTGCTCTGATGAGATAAAATCAATAATTCCCCCCAAAGCATGCTTTGCACGTAGCACGCGTTTTGCCGACTCCCAACACTCTTTCGCGGTCAAATTAGAAAAGTGCCGGACCACTTCATTCGCGAATACATATATCCCCATGACTTCAAGGAACTGGAACTCTCTCCCAGCCTCCATCTTTCCCAGCACTTATAATCTTCAAACCTTCAAAACCGGAGTGCATAGACACCTACGTCTACACCCTCTCACTTAATCAACTTTCCCTTCTCTTCGGTAATGCAAGGGTCTTTCGAGATCCATAGGGGCTGCATCTTTACTGGTACACCCCTTCTTGCATTCGATTGCATTAAAAAAAAAAAAAAAAAAAAAAAAAGCGTAGAACTTGCACCGGCAATGCAAAAGATCCGGGTTCGAATCCCACAAGTATTTTTCCTATTTTTTAATTTAATTAAAATTTAAAACGTTTTTTCTATCTTTTTAAAGATAAGGATGCAAAAAGGCAAGTTGATATGACCACTCAAGTGGTCTAGGGTGGCACGTGCTTCTTTTTAATTTACCATACAAGGAGTGTATAATCAAGTATTGAAAAAAAGTTTTTTTTTGTGCTTCGTTTTTTCGAAATATCTTAAAAACAGCTTAAAATCACATTTTACTAAAGGGCATTTGTGCCTGTGTCTGTTTATTTTTTATCTTATCTTATCTTATTATATTAAACGAGCAATTCTTGTATATATACCTATATATATATCCAATCGATTTCTCGAAAATGGCTTTAACGATATGGATGAAATTCACGGGTTAGGGGGGTTTTGTGTTGGCAATACGTTCTGTCACGGTCTCATCTTCGGCTAATTTGTTTTTGATGGGTTTTTTGTTAATTGAAATAATTAGTCACAGGTGGTTGTGGGGGGGGGGGGGGGGGGCTAGGGGCGTGTACTATATATATAGCTTTTAACATGAAGCAAAAAGTTACCGAGCATCGCTCGGTGGCCAGGTACTATATATCTACCATATGTCCGCCCCCTAGGATTATAACTCCTAACCTATTTATTCTACGGCAAATTGCATTAGAAGCACAGTTGTAGAGGATGAAATTTTTGACATTTTCGTTTTTTTAAATAACCATCCAAAAAGGGGGGGGGGGGGATCAAAAATGAAAATTCTAGACCTTTCGACCAAACTTTGTATATTTCCAATAATTTGTGAAATTGTCATTTTGTATTAGATATATATTTATATTTATGTGAAGCGACATTCTCAGCAATCGCGATTATAAAATCAAAATACAGATCAAATTGGAAAAATGTTGAAGTTCTGTTTGATTCTTTAATTTATTGATAAAAACAAGCGGATCCATTTCATCAATATTTAGATTTAGTAATTGTAAATATGAAGTTTTTACAAATGATAAGATAAATGATAGGTATTAAAGAAGACAATAAACAATAAAAGAGTTTGTCTTCTGCTGGAAAAATAATTTTCTCAATTTATTTATAACGAGACTATAGTTTCGAGGGCTTTGCCCTCTTCATCGGTTTATTAAAATTAATTCACAGGAATTAATGTGTGAATCGATTGTAATAAACTGATAAATAGGGCAAAGCCCTAGAATAAATAAATTAAAAAATTATTTTTCCAGAAGAAGACAAACTTTTTATTGTCTCCTTCAATTTATAAAAATTATGCTACTCTCAGCAAAAAGGAAACTTTCAATATAATAAGTATGTTTACTTAAAATTTGATTCAAAATAATGGTTTATACCATATATCAATATAATAATGGGGTTGCGAAAAATTTCTTGCTCAAAATAGGGTCGCGAATGAAAATAGTTTAAGAAACGCTGCTTTACAGAAATGCAAAAGCCTCTGATTTTTTGTAGGTGCTGCACCTTCAGTTTATGATTTTTTCTATCATCATTATCGTAAATAAGCTGACGTGTTCTGATGTGGCCATCCACTTGACTTTACCATACAACCTGGACCCTCACTTATATTTAATAAAATTATTTATAATCATGTAGGGGAGGGGGTTAGTTTTTGCATTTTTAGACTACTGGGGGCCCACTGATTATGTATACAAAATTTGGTTGAGTTTGGTGCAAGAGCCTATATTTTAATTTTTTGATCCTACACCCCCCACCCCCCATTTCGGGAGGTTAGTTTTTGCAATTTTAGATTTTAGATTACTGTGGGCTCTCTGATTATGTATACAAAATTTGGTTGAGTTTGGTGCAAGAGCCTAGATTTTAATTTTTTGATCCTACACCCCCCACCCCCCATTTCGGGAGGTTAGTTTTTGCAATTTTAGATTTTAGATTACTGTGGGCTCACTGATTATGTATACAAAATTTGGTTGAGTTTGGTACAAGAGCCTAGATTTTAATTTTTTGACCATACACCCCCCACCCCCATTTTGGGAGGTTAGTTTTTGCAATTTTAGATTTCTGTGGGCCCACTGATTATGTATACAAAATTTGGTTGAGTTTGGTACAAGAGCCTAGATTTAATTTAACCCCCCCCGCCCCCATTTTGTGCGGTTAGTTTTTGGATTTTTAGACTTCTGGGGTCCCACTGATTGTGTATACAAAATTTGGTTGAGTTTGCTCAAATGGACTAGATTTTTAATTTTTAACCCCCCCACCTCCGCCCCCCTTAATTTTGGGTAAATATGCACCAAAATCTAATCAGCTATTAATCTCAATGGACCAAAACTACGTGTGAAATTTGGTTTTGATATTCACACTAGTTTTTGAGCTAGCTCGTCCACAAAATTTGGTAACGCACAGACTAACTAACAGACATTTTGATAAAACAATTATTATTTCGAAAAATATAATTTTTTCGATGTTCCCTTATTAGAGCTTTTTTGTAGAGCGAAATGCTATGATTTCGCTAAATTTTTTTAATCAAAATAGTTTCAGCCGTTTTTTGTATATTTTGAAAAAAAAGAAGGAAAAAAACACTTTTTTCATGCACGATTACAATACTTGACCATACCCTGTATGGTAAAGTAAAAAAATGCAAAGTGGAAAATTTCAAGATTTTCTAATTTAGTAGATAGATGTCCACTAGTGATATTTTTAAATATCAGCTGCGAAGCTCGCCTTCAACCGGCATCTTTCTGCCAAGGGCGCGCCGCCGCCCCCTGTCGTACACCAAGTCAAGATTGAGAATATGGCAAAATATAATAAAATATTTTACAATCAAAATAATAGCTTTGATAAAATTAATATTATTTCTGGTTGGACAATTCATTTCGTAATAAGAAATTTGAATAAAATATTTTAATTTATTCACAATTTTTTGGCTTCTAATTCTGAAACTATTTTCAAGTGATAATGATATTATATATTTGGATTAATGTAGATGAGTTGACTTGACCTATATCATCTATCAGACATGACAAGATACCTCATAAAAAGTATCTGGAATAAAGTTATAAGATACTTTTAAGTAAAGTATTTGAGATATCAGATACAAGATACTTTTGTAAATGGTATTTGAAATACTAGATACAAAATACGTATTTTCTAAATACTTTTTAAAATAAAATACTTTTTGAAAGAAAACATATTTCTATTAATCTTAACTTAAGGTTTATTTAGCTTATTACATTAATTATGAACACTGATCGCGTTAATCACTTAAATGTGAGAAAATATTATATTTTTAAGGTTTTAATTGAGACTTAAGTAAAATCAGTTGTTCAAACATTTTATCACTCATTTTTCTTCGATGAGGTCTCAGATTATCATCCCCCCAAAAGAGAAGAGTCACTCCACAGGGGCCATTTCAGCAAATTCAAACAAATTTTGTATACATAATCAGTGGACCCCCAGAAGTCTAAAAATGCAAAAACTAACCGCCCAAAATGGGGGGGGTTAGTAGGGTCAAAAAATGAAAATCTTGGCCATTTACCAAACTCAACCAAATTTTGTAAGCATAATCAGTGGGACCCCAGAAGAATAAAAATGCATGATGGAGGTGGGGTGGGGGGTTAAAAAATGAAAATCTTGGCCCTTAAACCAAACTCAACCAAATATGGTATACAGAATCAGAGGGAGCCCAGAAGACTAAAAATGCAAAAACTAACCACCCAAAATGGGGAGGGGATCAAAAAATGAAAATATATGCCCTTGTACCAAACTCAACCAAATTTTGTATACATAATCAGTGGACCTCCAGAAGTCAAAAAATGCAAAAACTAACCGCCCAAAATGGGGGGGGGGCGTAAGGGTCAAAAATGAAAATCTTGGCCATTTACCAAACTCAACCAAATTTTGTATACAGAGCCCAGAAGACAAAATGCAAAAACTAACCACCCAAAATGTGTGTTGGGGGGGGGGTCAAAAAATGAAAATCTAGGCCCTTATACCAAACTCAATCAAATTTTGTATACATAAGAAATGATCAAGGGGTCAAAACGTCGACTTGGAGAGAATAAAAAATTGATCGAAAATCTGACGTTTCGAGTTGTCAATTTTTTCGATAACCAGCTCACATAGCCGACGTTTGGATTCTTGGATGTCCTGATGAAGAAATGATCAAGGGGTCAAAACGTCGACTTGGAGAGAAGAATAAAAAATTGATCGAAAATCTGACGTTTCGAGTTGTCAATTTTTTCGATGACCAGCTCACATAGCCGACGTTTGGATTCTTAGATGCCCTGATGAAGAAATGATCAAGGGGTCAAAACGTCGACTTGGAGAGAATAAAAAAATTGACCGAAAATCTGACGTTTCGAGTTGTCAATTTTTTCGATAACCAGCTCACATAGCCGACGTTTGGATTCTTGGATGTCCTGATGAAGAAATGATCAAGGGGTCAAAACGTCGACTTGGAGAGAATAAAAAAATTGACCAAAAATCTGACGTTTCGAGTTGTCAATTTTTTCGATGACCAGCTCACATAGCTGACGTTTGGATTCTTGGATGTCCTGATGAAGAAATGATCAAGGGGTCAAAACGTCGACTTGGAGAGAATAAAAAAATTGACCAAAAATCTGACGTTTCGAGTTGTCAATTTTTTCGATGACCAGCTCACATAGCTGACGTTTGGATTCTTGGATGTCCTGATGAAGAAATGATCAAGGGGTCAAAACGTCGACTTGGAGAGAATAAAAAAATTGATCGAAAATCTGACGTTTTTTTTCGATGACCAGCTCACATAGCCGACCTTTGGATTCTTAGATGCCCTGATGAAGATAAGACTATGATATCAAAACGTTGATTTAATTATGTTTTTTTTTTTTTATTTTTTTTTAACGAATAATAGCTGGCTGCCTTCTACATCTTCTCTTTATATATAAATTATAGATTTTATTTATTTATTTTTATTAATATTAATCAAGGAAAAAGTTGAAAAGAAAAAATTGTCCAAATTTACAAAAGAAATGAAGAAATTCATAATATGAATGATCTATAAATTTAATAATAATAATAATATTGAATAATTAATAAATGAAAATTATAAAATAGAATTTCCAATGATGAACTTAATTACAAGCAGTTAATGGGCCTTGCTGAAAATTCATCTTTATTTTAATAGAAAAATAACTAACCTGCTTTTGAACATCAGCGTCGCTTAAAGCCATGATTGATGTTTAAGAGTATCTAAATATTAAAATGAAAGATTAATAAATATATTATTATTTAAAATAAAATATTTTACAGATTGATGAAATGGAAAGATGAAGTGAATGGAAGGATTCTTTCAGATCATATGATCCGTGAGGTGAACTACGCGAGTCACTTCAACAACTCAAAATAAGACATTTCATTAGAATAAGAAACATTTCAATATAATGAGATTAAATATTTAATATTATTTATATTTATGAATAATTGTTTAATTAAAATTCTATTTTATACAAAATTATTTTTTTAAGTTAAAAAAACAAACACTCGCTTGAATTACTCATTTGATTAGATCAGGTTAATGTTAATATGGCTGAATTCTGTTTTCTCCATTGTTTGTCTCATATGAAAAGATAAAGCGATATTTTTCCTTAAATAGGTAATTCCTTACAAAATGCACTCTTAATTTGAATTAGATAATGATTTATTTTTCATGGCTAGACAAAAAAAAGCAGACTGCAAGCTGTGATTTTTTGAATGAAGGAGTAATATTCCAATGAATGTAACTGCTTCGTTTTTGCAAAATTCTTTTGTTTTTCTTTCTAAAATATTTGACTTTTTGCCCTCATCTAGACATTAGCAAAAACTCGCTATCCGTTTAAGTGAAAATTGTCTTCTTGAATTGATTAACTCATATTTTATTCTCTTTCGTTTATTATCTGTACATGACCCATCTTTGTTTTATTTTTATTTATTTTTTTTTTCATTTTTCGCCTATATTTTTTTTTTTAATTGAAAAATAATGTCATCATTTATCAAAGGTAATTTATTTCAACTTTTTATATTTCTTTTAAAAAAATTTTTCAATTGCTTTATTATTTTAAAAAAATATAAATGTTTATTTCCTAATCACCATATTTTAATATAAGAAAAAAAAATTTTCTTTGTTTATTTACTACTTATTATTTTTAATAATAATAATAATATTCCTTATATTTCTAATTTCAAGTTTGTTTACTTAAAATTTATTTATTTTTTGTTTTTTATTAATTCATGGTTGTTGATTTGTTTTCACTTAACCTAATTTAAAAATTAAAACTCTTTAAGTGTTTATATTAAAAATGTATTTACAAAATTTTATTCATTGTTTTATAGATTTAAATAAAAACAATTGTAGAAAACCATCTTAAAATGTTTAGTTTAAATCCAAACATTTTGGGAGAATTCTCTTTATCAATAGAATTATATGAAATTTGAAAAATTAAGATAGTTGTTTCACCATATGGGTTTTCTTAGGATTTTTTTTGGAATTTAGACAGATTATTATTTAAATACTTCTGCATCGATTGGTGGCAAAACGAAATTTATGAACAATATAATTCCGGAGATATTCAATTTCAAAAATAGACTTTTTCAGACTCTTATACTATACGGGATATCGGAAAGTTTACATGCATATTTAATTATAATTAAGAAACTCTTCTTACCAGAAACCAACATTAAACAATAACAATAAGATACCTTCGACCCCCGCCCAACCCATAAAATTCTTTCTTCTTTTCATGATGGAGGGGCCAACCCAGGCCTTTAGGGGTTGCACCTTTTTAGTGTAACTCCTTCTCTCATCATTATCATAAAAAAAAACTAATACATTTGTCAAGAAAATTTTAATTCATAGTTACAACACAGTTTCTGAGATAATAATGATTAAATAATGAAAAATATACACTAAAATCAAGCTGGCAACAACGCATGTATTTAGCCTAAAAATTGGGTTAACTTAAGTACTTTTTTGACGTTTTTTCGCTTCAGCCATTGTCGCAACAGCTTATTAAGAACTTTTTGTTTTATAAATCTCCCTTTATTATAATGTACTTTATCTGAAATTTCTATAATAAAATATATACAAGCTCGGACAGTGTTGCCAGATTTTTCAAACCAGCACGGTATTGGCTAGTAGTGGTACATAAACAGCAAAAACTTTTGGGCTTATGAATTATGAATCCTTATTATCTGTTCTATATACTCTAGCATTAACTTTTTGCTAGTATTGTCGCGAAACAACTACCTTAATAGCTTTATATTCATTTTTTAAAGGAAGTATTTTTTAAATTTCAAAAATTCCATTGATAAAAGGAGAAATCCTTTCGAAACGTTTGGATTTTAAATAAACATTTTTTTAACATTGACTTCTATAAAAGATTTTTATTTATTTATATATTAAAAATAATAATTTTGTAAATGTAATCGATTTAAATTTTATTCAGCAACATTTCTTATTAAGAATATATATATTTATATATGGTAGATCCCAGGGGAAATTTAAAAATGTAATTCTATTTCAAATTATAGAAGAACATAATAAACTATAAGCAAATTACCTTATAATTATCTCATTTTGAAAATGATCACCTATTGAGTGCACGCTTGCCTTCATCTCTCAATTAACACACGATTTGTTGCGAAACTTGGGCTATTATATTTATTCCAAGTTCATCAACATACACTTGGAGGTTTCTAGTGTTCAGTCTCAGAAATCATATAACTATTCAACCAGGAGATCGTGCAGGACATTTTTTAAAAATCCCAAGTGTATTGATGAGCTCAATAGATATATTCGTGAAGAAATTCACAGTTCACACGCTGCAAGAAGCTGTGAGAAATTTCTGACAAAGATTGCAAGAACTTGGCTAATTCTAAGGGGTGACCGTTAAAAAAATATCATTTTCAAAATGTAGCTGACACTGGGCTAATGACACTCATTAAAGAATTTAATTTTTGTCTATACAAGTCTAGCCATGTTAATTTTTCTTAGAGAAAGTGGTGTAGGTTTTAGGTGAAACATGATTAATAAAGTAAAGGGAGTGTAGTTTCACAGTGAATTAAAAATGTATTCTTAAATCTTGGGCCATCTCAGTTTTGACTTCCGTTGGTTTTCCTGTTAGGGCCAGTTCAATGTCAATGGCTTGTGGGGAAATTTTTTCCTTTGGGGTGTATTTTAGACCTTTATTTAGAAGTCACTATGTAACTACACTCCCTTTACTTTATTAATTTCTAACAATGTTATTTTGATTAACTCTGATACAACTAATTAGTACTTTCTAGTTCATAGTATTTTTTTTTAAACATTTTAAAATTTTATCTTTTTTTATAAGAGATATCTTGTATAAAACTGCTGTTTTGACCGTCATTCCACTAATGACAGACACTATTTAAACTCATCCTAAAACTAAAGATAAAGTGAAAAATAATTAAAACACTTTGTTTTTTATCAAATGAAATCATAACATGATGATCATTAGGCTTATATTTCAATAAATTGAATCAATTTACAAAATGAAGTTAATGCCTCAGTAGTGGGCCAGTAACCTATAATGGGCCAGATGCAAGAAAAGTGCAAAAATTAACTTATCCAACTTTGAAAAATAGGGCTATATATATCCCATGGCATGAGCATCAAAGTTGGATAAGCCAATTTTTGCACTTTTCTTGCATCTGGCCCATTATAGGTACAGGTGCCCACTACTGGAGCGTTTACCTTAGTATAAATACAGAAAAAGAATAGCTAGAACATATAGATAGGTCTATGTCTTATTGCAAAAGTTTCATTTGTAGTCTTCAGTACTAACCCATCTGCTGCCCTTGTTGGAGTATTTTTACTACAAACCAATCCTAGTGACTGACATTACCACAGTTTCCCTTAATAGCTATAAAGTAATTTGTAAATAACATTTTCTTCAAAATTACAACAACTCGCGTTAATTTTAATATACATGTTTCACTAAAAACCAACATCGCGTTCTATTAGTTTGACATTCTGTTCTATATTCTGATATAATTAGAATTAACAGTATGAAGTTTCCAAAAAATTTATTTTATCACTTATTAATTATACCCTTTCTTTGGTTTATCCAATACAAAAAGATTTTTGAAAAATAAAAGTCAAAATTTATTTAAATTGATCTTGAATGATCTGCTTACTATTAGGAGAAAGCGAATTTACCTAAATCGAATCGGGTATTTGAACCCAAGAGAAATAACAGATATAAAATTTCTAATTTTAAAAACTGATGATGAAGGTCAAACCAAAGTACAGTCTACTAAATTATATATATACATATTTGTATTCCTTATACATATACAGGGTGTTTCACTACCAGAGACGACTCGGAATGACATAGCAATGCAGGGTCAAAAATGCCGTAGTAGTGAGCTATGGTGCAAAGAAACATAGAAAAAGCAACACACGAATGGGCCAGAAAACATTTTATTGAAAGGTTGTACTACAGAAGGTGTTCGAAATTACGATCAGAAGTCGTCAGGCAGGCTTGACAACCCATAGAGTAATATAGAGTGGAAGGCTACCGTATATAGAAATAGCGCTCTCTAGCGACTGCACTTAGCAAACTCTTAGTTATTAAGAGCTATTCAAAGATCATAGAACATTCAAAGCCTTTGTCATAGATAAAAGATACATACCCTATATGTTAAATATATATATATAAAAGCGTATTTTTTACTCTTGGTAATGTCACCAAAATTTGCCCCGAAGAGAGCAGTTTCCACCATTTTATTGCCCAATGGTTTTGCCCTTGTCTCGCCAGAGAGCTCTATAACTCGTATACATTGGCTCTTTATGGAGCCTTCCACTCTATATTAATCTATGGTATAACCTTTCAATAAAATGTTTTCTGGCCCATTCATGTGTTGCTTTTTCTATGCTTCTTTGCATCATAGCTCCCTACTACAGCATTTTTGACACTGCATTGCTATGTCATTCCGAGTCTCTGAGACCCCCTACACCTCCTACAAGTTTGTCGGTCTGGTAGTGAAACACCCTGTATATTTATTTGCATAAAGCTGAGGACAACCTATTTGATTTCTATTTATAAAACAAACATTTCATAATGAAAGATGGTCATTTGGTGGAATACATTGCAATAATAATAATATATATATTGAAAGTTTTTTGCCGAGAGTAGCAGAATTTTTATATATTGAAGGAGACAATAAAAGGAGTGTGTCTTCTCTGCTGGAATTATAAATTTTATTTATAACGAAACTATAGTTTCATACATCAATTCCTGTGAATCAATTGTAATAGACTGATGAAGAGGGCAAAGCTCTCGAAACTATAGTCTCGTTATAAATAAAATTTATAATTTCAGCAAAGAAGACACTTTTATTGGCTCCTTTAATATATATACACAAGTAAAAAAATATAAATGTGATATGTAAATTTTAAATACTAATTTTTAATTTTGTTATGTTTGTAAATTTTAGGTGTGGAACAGGCTATGGCCAACCTGAATTTTCAACAGCCCCCACGCAGCATAGCGAGTCAGAGTTTATCAAGAGGTGGATTTAGTAGCAGCTCACTGTCTGGCCATGTCACACCTACATCGGGAATGTTTCCCGGTTCCTCAAGTCTTGCGACATCCTTTACACCACAACAACTGTCACCAAACAGAAATTTACCACCACAAATGGGTAGCCGAGGCCTCTTTGGCGGACAGAGAGCATTCCCGGACAGAAGGACGATGCCTGGTATCGGGTAAGAAGATTTAAATATGTATATGCCTATTTTTAACTATTTTCATATCAACTTAAAGAGAAAAATTAGCTTTATAGAAATTAGAGATTACAGTGAGTGGCCAAATTATTATACTCAAATGATTTTTATCAAGTAAATTTATTTTATTCAAATTTTTCAAAAAATCATAGTAGTTTTGGACTGGCCTGGCAACTCGCCATACCTGTACCCGATCGAAAATGTATGTGCGGCCCTAAAAAAGGAAATTTAAAACGATAAAATAATTACTATCAAAAGGAACTTGATAGAAAATACAGTAGAATCCCCATATATCGTATCTTCAAGGGGACAAACGATAAGTAGTCAGTCGAGCTATCAATTATCCCCCCTAAAGCCCTCTCTAAGAGAAACACGCGGTTTTCGAACGCTCAGCACCCCTTCCCTGTCAAATTGGATAAAAATCGAACAAGCGCTTTCGCCAACTCTTTTATTCCTATGACCTCCAGAGACTGGGCTCCCAGCCACCGTCTTCCCCGCGACTTATAATCTTCAGCTGTTTAAGACCCATATCCACGGATACCTTCGACCCCTACCCACCCCATAAAAACCCTTCTTTTTCTTTTCACGATGGAGGGGCCAACCAGGCCTTTAGGGGATGCACCGTTTTGGTGTAACTCCTTCTCTCATCATTTTCATTAAATAAAAAAAAAATGAGTCGGCAGTATCCGGTCTAAATAAACGAAATCCTCTAATTCAACACTAAAATACCAATTATAAGACGTTTTATTGACCCAGGAGGGGAAAAATGCGTTATACCGAGGGGGATTGGTTTTATACGAATTAACGAGATTTTCCCAAAACTCGACTCTAATTCAACGAAAAAATACGAATTATGAGACGTCTTGTCGATCTTGGAGAGAAAAAAAAATACATTATACCTATGGGACTAAAATGCATTGTTTTATATGAATTAACGAAATTTTTCCAAGGGACCAGCACTTTCTTACGATTTATCGGGATAAGAAATATCGAGATTTCACTGTATTATTAAAGCATGTGACAATACACCTGCACTTGAAGAAATAGCCAAAAAATGCATTGCCAGCCAGCATTGCCTCAGCACATACAAAATGGGATTGCTCGAAAGGGAGGATTCACTAAATATTGAGATTGTGTTTTGAATTGTATTTGTATTATTGAATTTGTATTGTCTTAGGCTAATAAACCTATAAAGACAACAATTAAAACGATATTATGAGTTTAACAGTAAGCTAAACCCTTAAAAACGTATGAATTATGAAAATTCAAAAAACTAAACTCATTTTTAATAGTATATTTTATAGAGAGTTTAAAATCTATATTTTCGTTTGAATATTCGGAAAAAAATTAGTTTTTTAACGCTCTCTAAAAAGTGACATTGATACAAAGGGGGTACTCTTATCAACTCTTGTGAAAATTTCAAGGGGAAAAAATATTAATTTTCAAAAAAATAAACTCATTTTAAATAGTATATTTTATAGAGAGTTTAAAATCTATATTTTCGTTTGAATATTCGGAAAAAAATTAGTTTTTTAATGCTCTCTAAAAAGTGACATTGATACAAACCTTGATAAGACCCTTATCAACTTTTATGAGAATTTCAAGGGAAAAAAATATTAATTTTCAAAAAACTAAACTCATTTTAAATAGTATATTTTATAGAGAGTTTAAAATCTATATTTTCGTTTGAATATTCGGAAAAAAAATTAGTTTTTTAACGCTCTCTAAAAAGTGACATTGATACAAACCTTGATAAGACCCTTATCAACTTTTATGAGAATTTCAAGGGGAAAAAATATTAATTTTCAAAAAACTAAACTCATTTTAAATAGTATAAAAGATATGATATAATTTTTCAAATGAGTATAATAATTTGGCCACCCACTGTACATTGCAACTTAATTTCTATTCTATCTGTTATTTTATTTTTGATAATATAATTTTTATTTATACAGAATATGTCAAACTAAATCTCTCATTTATGTAAGACAATATTAAATAATATTACAAAAAATAAAAATGATTTTATTTTTCAAAAGTTATAAACAAATTCGTTATTCTAATCAGATTAAAGTTGTGAGTGAAAATTCGATTATTTTTTTACTTTATTTTTTACACAATATTGTAATATATTTATTTAATGGCAAAAATTTCTCGAGGTCAAATTAAAAGCATATTAGTCGATTAGTTTATTTCTTAATAAGAGTGGAATTCTCTTTCTACTTCCCTTTCATTTCCCAGTCGTACAGTAACATTTGAACCCCCCCCCCCCCTCCCCTTTCTTTCCTGAATATAAATGTTTGCACTTTCTTGCATCCTAAGGATAACCCCAATAAAAAACACAATTAAAACTTGGGCGAGTTTTATAAATTAATTTTCTATATCTATTCCAATTCACACTTATTCATTCATTTTCCTTTGCAAGCATTAAAATATATTGTATTCCATTTAGATCTAAATTACTTGCTGATTTCTATATATTAAATTGCTGAGTAGAAATTAAATTTTTAATTCTTTAAATACAGTCATTGTTTTTTCTTTTATATAAATACAATATGATATACTTAAATCAGTTGTTCTAAAAAAAAAAAGAAAATTGTAATTTCGTTACGACTTCGTAATCAAGATTTTGTAAATTATTAAATTATATTATTTATTTTACGAACATGAATTTAGGTCATTTATCAAAGATTTTAATAGATATGTTTATATTGCATGTAGGAGGGTCTTATCCCCTCGGGAGTCGAACCCAAGCACTAGTACGCTTTCCGGGCAACTAATCAGACCCTTGAGACCATCACCTCCAAACATGCAGCTTTAGTTATATATTGCATGTTTGGAGGTGATGGTCTCAAGGGTCTGACTAGTTGCCCGGAAAGCGTACTAGTGCTTGGGTTCGACTCCCGAGGGACAAGACCCTCCTACATGCAATATAAACATATCTATTGAAATCTTTGATAAATGACCTAAATTAATGTTCGTATAATTAATTGATTATATATCACAAATTGATTTTGAGAAAAAATTCAATCTTTCTTTCTCAAATAGATACTCTTTTCAATATATTATTTATATTTCATATGTAATTAATCATATCCAAATACAGCCTAAACTAATTCTCTTTCTCCTTTTACCTTTAATATCCCTAACGCCTGGATCCATTTTTTTTTTACATTCTCCACCTACCCTGATTATTTCAAAAATTATTTTTTCCTTTCGCTTTCATATTTCATATATATTCAGTTTATGAATAAAGTATTTCGATTGCGATGAACTCGATTAAAATTTTCAATTCAAGTTGTTAAAAATCATTGATTGTCTTCCGATTCCGATAAACATGGGCCTTTTTTTTCTGGATTAGCTCAAATAATAATTACAGTTGGTCAGTGAATAATACATTTTGGTGCTGTTGTCGCTTTTAAACGCTTTTCTTTTTCTTTATCTTAAATGGCAAATTTGCAATGCTTTTCTATTGGAACTGGTATTTAATCGAATATGTTTAATTTGTTGTTTGGTCAGGGGTGTCGAACTCGGTGGGCAACATGGGTTTTGGTGGCATCCAAGCTGCAGCGGCTGTAGCGGGTCGCGCTGCAGCGGCCGCCTATGGCAGTCAACAGCAGCAAGCGGCGCTCAACTCGTTCCATTCTGTGTTCGGGGGTAGCGGAGGCGACAATTCGACACCTCCGCTTCTCGACTTGTCCGAATTCCCGTCGCTGACCAACCGAGGGGGTGGTGGATCATCAGGTGGTGGTGCTGGGGGTGGCTCTTCTGGAGGGCCAGCTGGCCAGGGCGATTCCCTTCCACAACCCAGTCCTATGCCGGGCAAACAGCCCTATGGTGAGACCTCACTTCTACATCTACTTCTACTGCTACCTCAAACTTATTACTTAGTTCTGGCTAAGCATTCAATAACAAATATTAAATATTAAACTTTGGGTGCTATGCTTAAATTAAATATTATGATTTATTAGAGTTTTGAAGGTTTTCCCTTCATCTTCAGACTAATAAATATATCACTTGAATATTTATTAAAATTTTAATCACACTTATCACCTTTCGAAATGTGTGGGAATAAGTTCAATCTTTCTATCTACTCTTATTAAACGAGCAAAAATTGTTTATATATTTGTATCTTAGTTCTATTTTGAAAACGGCTCTACCGATTTTGATGAAACCAACTCTATTAACAAGCTTTGAGGATGATAAAACGATCTGGCTAGGTCTGGACCTCGACAAATTTAATCTTAATTGATCTTTTCTTAATTAAAGTAATTATTGATAGATGAAAATCTCAATAAAAAAGTTTGTTCACATTTTTTTCAATTATCTTTTATTTATTAATTGGTTTTTTAATTTTAAAACCCACTAATATGTTATAGCAAATATTAATATATATATTAAAATTAAACAATTTAATTGATTGATGGAGATCCAATCGATTTGATTGGGGAATAATGGAATTTAAATAATTATCGGAAAAGAGGTTTTTTTATCTAATTAGATTTTTCCTCTTACTAAAAACAAGGACTAAAGATGATCAAGGACACTCGATGGTGGAGAAGTTATCTCCGGAATCGAAGCAAAAGATACAATGTATACATTAATTAATGTAAAATAATTGGTTTAATAAAATTTATAAAAAAAAAAAAAATTAATTGATTATAAATTCGAGTATTAAATCCCACAAAGAGTTAATAAGAAATATGATTATTTATTAGAATTTGCCAATTTAATTGATTATTATAAAACTCGATAAATTGTTATTTAATTAAAAAAAAAATTGTACGGAATTTATTTATATACCTATATACCTATACATAATCTGTGGGCCACTAAAAAATTAGAAATGCAAAAACTGGGGGTGGGGGTGGGTGGTGCAGGAGGCGGGGCTGGTGGAGTGGCGGCTTCGGGGTCCAGGGGAGCATAGCGGGGGTGGTTGTCTAGGGGCCTTGGCGGGGGTGCGGAATTTTGTCAAATCAAATTTATTATTATTATTATTGTACATAGTTTGTTAATAAAGACAGATACAAATTAGATCATTTTTTTTATCTAAATCATCTTAAATATCAAATTTTTAATCATCTACATCAAGTATTTTTGATGAAAATTTCCATCAGAATAAACAACTTTTCAACTTGTAATTAAAAAATGGTTTTTAATTGCTACTAAACTAGGGGGAAATCCAAAAAGACCCGGAGACGCTGTCGGGAAATGTAGGCAGAGTTTTCTGTTCTGTTTGAGCGTTCAAATTCCCTGAAATTCTCTAGCAGTGAGATAGGGTTCGGAACGCGCATTTTTAATTGGTGAAACCTACAACTGTGCTACTAGGCAAACTCAGTATAAAACTTTATACAACACAATTAATGAAGGAGCTGTCCCTTGAAAAGTTGAAGATAGTAGAAATTGATCCACATTTCATTAAACATTTACAACAAGATGATATTGGCGATCGTCCTTTTAATGTTATCATAGACGAATTTACTACCGATTGAATGATTAGGGCCGGTTGTATGTTGCAAAGTAAATGCTTTTTACCACTAAGACAGGGTAGATGGTAAATGGAGGGACTGGGATGGCCAATCAGATGCCAGGCACTGACAGTGCTTGGCATCTGATTGGCCATCCCAGTCCCTCCATTTACCATCTACCCTGTCTTAGTGGTAAAAAGCATTTACTTTGCAACATACAACCGGCCCTTAGTGAGGTCTTCAGACTAGTGCGCCATAGCGTTATTCATAATGCTGCCGATGCTACTAGAAAAATGACCAAACTTGATCATTTAGAGGAAGTAAAAAGTCCTAACAAACTGCAGAAAGATCATTAACATGCTAAAAGCAAAAATTATATATAAACAAAATAATACTTTCAAATAAGTATTAATAAAAAGTTACTAAAAATGAACTTGCTGAAGGATTCAAATCACATACAGAAAAAACGGAAAATAAAAAGTAAAAGAGCTTATTTCCCAACTCTCAATCTAAGGATAGTTGACCATGCATGAATGTAAAAAGATGTATAAAAAAGTCAAAAACCTGAATATTCTAATTAAAAAAAAATTTCGAGAAAATAATAGGATAACGAAAACATTTTATAAAAAAATGAAATTAAAATAAGAATACCTTATCCATTCAAAAGTTTGTATATTATATGATAAAATTTTGACTTTAACTAAGCACAAATCAAAACGGAGCCCCACAAATCCAAATACAAAACGTCTATCCAATACATGTGATATGTGAAACCAACGAAACCTAAAATAAACGTAATGCTATCAAACCCAACATGAATTAAAATTAAAAGTTCATAAAATTATATTTTTATTTGATAAAACGCCGATACTTTCTAAATCGTCTTGTTTGATCTAATGAGAGATCTCTCTCTCTTTCACTCTGCATATAATGAATAATTATGTAATTTTTTTTTCAATATACAAAATTCACATTTTGAATTTTTTAAATACATTTAAAAATAATAATAATAATAATTAAATGATTTGAAACCTTTATTTTAAAATCTTAAAATTATTTTTTCCTTTTTCTTTGTTAAAAACTTATTTTTTAAATTTTGTAGATAATTAATCTTTAATAAATGATTTTTGGGAATCTCTATAAATATCCAACATAAAAAATATTATTTTACTATTAGCTAATATATATATAGAGAGAGATAGAAATCGATATTTAGTGTTTGATATAATTTTCTATTAAATATAGTTTTGACAAATATAGGTACGTTTGCATTTATATACAAACATATAAAAAGTGTAATACTTCTTTTGAAATCGTATACTTTCAGTCTATTTATTAGTTAAGCGCTATAATAATAAATCGATTATAGGTAGTAAGTACATTTTTAAATTGAAAGTTTTTGCAAAGGGTAGCAGAATTTATATATTGAAGGAGCAATATCTTTGTGAATTATAAATTTATTTATTTATTTAGAGGGCTTTGCCCTTTCATCAGTCTATTACAATGGATTCACAGGAATTAATTTATTCATAAATTATTCATAATTTATTCATAATATTATATTATTATATTATATTATATTATATTATTATATTATATTATTCAAATTTATTCATAAATTATTCATAATTTATTCATAAATTAATTCCTGTGAATCCATTGTAATAGACTGATGAAGAGGGAAGCCTCGAACTATAGTCTCGTTATAAATAATAAATTTATAAATTCCAGCAGAAGACACACTCTTTAATTGTCTCCTTCAAGTACATTTTTATTTTATCAAAGAATTAAAAATGATATCCATCATAAGATATTTTGAGATAACCATATAATCGTTCTTTTTTAATTAAAATCTTTCATAAAAATCAATCTTAAAATGTTTATTTAAAAACCAAACGTTTCGGAGAATTTCTCTCTTTAGCAATGGAATTTTAAGAAATTTTTTAAAAAAGTTGCAACTATCCAGATTTTGAGTAAAAAAAATCATTTTTTTATGCCCTCCCAAATTGATCCTATGAGTTAGTTCCCTAAGGGCAACATCCAGATACTTAGTCAATTTTGGCCGAAATTCGACTTACACTTATTCACAATTCTTACAGACATAATATAGTTGCTTTATATTTATTTGTTGAGAACTATTTTTAAAAAAAAATTCTTAAAATTCCATTGATAAAGGGGAGCAATTCTCCCGAAACGTTTGGATTTTAAATACATGTTTTAAGATTCGACGGATTATAGTGGTGTTTCACAAAGTGGAAATAAAATTAAAAAATCTTTAAATTGTATTTTGGAATTTTTTATTTATCTCTATACATATTTCGGGCTATGAACCCATCAGGTTTAACACAGGTTAAACCTCCTGATGAAGGGTTCATAGCCCGAAATATGTATAGAGATAAATAAAAAATCTCCAAAATACAATTTAAAAGATTTTTAATTTTATTTCCACTTTGTGAAACACCACTATAATCCTTCAAATAATTCCTGTGTTTAATGTTTCACTATAAACCAACCCTAAACGTTATTGTTTTAAGATTGTTTTTTTATAAACGATTTGTATTTTTAGACAAATTGATTTTTTAAACTGAAAGTTTCAATTATTTTGTTAAGCAATTTTTGTATTTATTTATATTAACTTATGTTTAAACAAAAGTAGCTATCTCTCTCACTAATCGAATGAAATTTAGCTGAATGCTTTTGAGGCTGGATTCTATTAGATTGGATAGATGATAGACTTTTTGCAAGACTTTTTGCAAATGAAATATTGCCATTATTTCTGAAAATCTTTACTCCTACAAGTCAAATGTTTGTTTTCAGTGGGCATGGTGAAGCAACCGACAACCGAGCCCAGTGAGTTCACAATGAGCAGCGAAGACTTCCCAGCTCTCCCCGGGACGCAGAATACGGAAGGGCCTTCTTCTGTAGTTGGTGGTGGCTCCGTGGTTGGGTCCTCAACGGGTACAGGGGGCCCTGTCGTGTCCTCTGCACCCTCTGTGGTTGGAAGCTCCGGGTCAACGATTGTGGGTACAGGGATCTCCGTCGCCTCGGGGGGAGCTCCTGGTGGAGCAAGTTCCACTGTCCCAGGAGCCGGAAGTGGAAGCGGCATGGCTGGCACGGTCGTCAGTATAGGAGGGCTAGGCTCGGTGGGTGGCCCCTCGATTGGGGGACCTTCTCCCAACGAGAAAGGCTCTATACCTTCGAGTTGTCCTGGTGGGATTGGCCCTGTTTGTGGACTCATGTCTGTATCCGGGCTGCCCGGCTCAGAGCTTCTTGACACACAATCTTTGAAATCGGACGCCAGGCTCAGACAAGTCATTTACCATCGTCAAAAGGGGCATTCAAACTTCTCCTGACGGTAAGCACTCTACACCCTCCATCTAATACTGATGTTACATTTCATTTTTAACCGACTTCAAAAAAGGAGGAGGTTCTCAATTCGACTGAATTTTTTTTTGTGTCTATGTTACTCGATTTCTTCGCCAATTGTGAACCGATTTTGATGATTTTTTTTGCATTGTTTCCGATTGGTAAAAAACTAAATTTCATTGGTATTGGACCTTTTTTGTTATGTTTGTTCGCGCATAACTTCTTTGTTTATGAACCGATTTTATTTGTAAACAACTCAAGCTTGATTAAACATCACTAAAAAGAGAAAAATAAAAATTATTTTTAAGAAAGAAAAAACCGACTTCAAAAAAATTAAATGTAACAAATAAAATAATAAAAACTCAAAATTCAAATAAAATGCACTAAAAGGTATAAAATAATTATCTAATTTAATTACAACTAAACGATGAAATTGTTACATGAAATCACTTTTTGAAGTCGGTGCCAAACAAATTATATAAGCGAGCTTTTACGCGATGTTGTCATCATTACCCGTTAAATGTAAGGACCAGTATGTCGGTCGGTAAAGTCTTTATAAAGTTGACCAAGGGTAAACCTTAGAATTCGCCTTGTGCCAGGCGGGTTGGCCAATCAGATGAAAGTGCGTGTCATCTGATTGGTCATCTAGCCGGGCACAAGGCGAATTCTAAGGTTTACCCTTGGTCAACTTTTATAAAGACTTTACCAACCGACATACAACTGGCTCTAAGTAAGATCCATCGAGTGCGATTCATAAAATGTACCTATATGTTTAGCACCGACTTCAAAAATTGATTTTATGTAACAATTCCATCATTTAGTTGTAACTAAATTAGATAATTATTTTATACCTTTTAGTGCATTTTATTTGAATTTTGAGTTCTTATTATTTTATTTGTTCCATTTAATTTTTTGAAGTCGGTTTTTTTTCTTAAAAATAATTTTATCATTCAAGTAGAATTTCTTTTCACTTGGACACTTTTTATTAATTTAGTTATTATTTTTTATATAAATTAATTCTATTGTTATCGAGAGAAAATATTGATTAAATTCTACGATGATCATTCATGAAATCAGATAAAAATATTTACCTCAACTACCTACTATAAAATATATATGTCATATATTGATAATCTCGCTTATGAAATCTATTTGTTTTTGATGTGAAAGAAATCAAAATGATTAAAATCAAATCATTTTCAATCTATTGCATGTTCTTTTGGAATATACATATATTTACCTTTATCTTTTTATACTCGTATTTTCTTATCGAAATATTTATTAATTGTTATCACACTTTTCCCACCATATTTGGAAATATGTTCAACTTAAAAAAGATTAAAAAACCATCCACTTGTATTATAGTATTTTGTAGATTCAAATAACATTTTGTCTTATTTAATGTTTCACTTCAGTATTAAAACAAATTGGATTACTTAAAAAATTTGTGATATTTATTTAATTTTAGGTTATTTTAAGTAGAGAATACTTTGTTAAATAATATGAATTAACCCACTTTCTTCTTTTCTGTTTAGGTAAAGTAACAAACATTCCAAGTAGTATGGTCAAAGACCAATTCGGGATGGTTGGCCTGCTAACATTTATCCGAGCAGCTGAAACGGATCCAAACCTCGTATCTCTAGCGCTGGGCCAAGATTTAACGGCGTTGGGACTCAACCTCAATTCACCCGACAACCTCTACCCTAATTTCGGTGGTCCTTGGGCAGAAACACCGTGTAGGCCACAAGATATTGACTTTCATGTACCGCCCGAATATCTTATTAATCAAGCAATTAGGTAATAATAATTATATATATATACCGGGTGAGTTTTTAAACTTGAGAGTCTTATAACTCAAAAACAGTGCATTATATGAAAAAAGTTTTAAATAAAAGTTTGTTTATATCAGGGGGGAAACTAAACTACGCTATTGTTTGTCGACCTAGAACAGGCTTTCATAGGTATTTCAAGGTCAACTTCTGTTTTTTTAAATGAAACCCTATGTTTTTCTAAACGTCTACTTAATCTTAAAAAAAAAACTGAACAACTTTCATGAGAACTATTTTTTTGTACGACAACAAATAAACAAAATACATGAATCAATTAGATCTCAAAAAAAAATCTTAATAATTATTTTTAACAATTATTCAACTTATTTATCAAATAATAATGATTAAATAATTAATTATTAAATAAATATTTATTAAATCGAAAAGTCACAACAATGAAAATAAGTGTTTATAATGATATTAAAAGTTCGCTATACTCAGATTTAAGAGATTATTTTCTACTTAATAGAACTACTTAAAATTCTTGAGTTTAAAAAAAGTTTATTTCTCATGTCAATCCAGTAGATAGTTATATTGTATTATCATAATAAAAATGGAGCATTTTTGTTGAAGACAGAATTGAAATGGTCTTAATTTATGCGGTGAATGTGGAAGAAGTGTTATGGGGCTGCCATTGAAATGGATGCCGAGCGTTTTCCTGATAGGAATACACCCTCACAAGCTTCATTTTATTGTGTTATAAAAAACAGGAATTGTAAAGGAAACTGGAACATGCCAAAATAAGGAATTTGGAACTGGAATTCATCCAGAAGACTTGCAATACACTCTGGAATGACTCAGAACAGTGTCGAAAAATTATTAAATTATCTATTATTATTAAATTATTTATTTAATAATTAATTATTTAATCATTATTTGATAATTGTTAAAAATATTTATTAGGATTTTTTTTGAGATCTATTGATTAATGTATTTTGTTTATTTGAAGTCGTATAAAAAATAGTTCTCATGAAAGTTGTTCAGTTTTTTTGTAGATTAAGTAGAAGTATAGAAAAATATAGGGTTCCATTTAAAAAACAGAACTTGACCTTGAAATTCCCCTGAAAGCTTGTTCTACGCCGACAAACAATATCGTAATTTAGTTTCCCTTTCGATATAAATAATCTTTTATTTAAAACTTTTTTCTATATAATGCACTGTTTTTGAGTTATAAGACTGTCTCAAGATAAAAAACTCGCCCGGTATATACTCATTTAATTATAAATTTAATAAAACAAAAAGTGTAAAATGATTTGATGAACAATATATGTTGTGTGTAGATACAAATTTTAATTTTTAATTAAAATAGATAGCTTAAAAATATTGAATACCTATTTTTTATATTGAAAAATATTGAAAGTTATAATTAATTAAAAATCGCAAATTCATTCTAGTTGCTTCACCACATTAGCATGTTTAAGATAATTTTCTCCAATTTGATTCTATATAGAAAACAGTTTTATCTCAAGAAAAAAGTGGTCCCTATCAAGGGACAAATTCCAATTATAGAATCCATTTTGAACGAATTTAAAAAATCTATATTCCAAGTTCCATTTGAAACTTGGGCATCATCATCTAGAAATCTAGAGAGCTTATAACCAAGATTTGGTTCATATAACATGAATTTTAAATTTAATTTACTTGAAATTTACCATTTTGAGATAAGACTAATTCTCACTAAACACGTCATATATTTTATTTGAGTGATTCTTCGTTCTGTACTAATGTTGCACCCCTATTCTTTAATAAATTATTTAGGAAAATGATAAAATAAAATATTAAATATCTTTCAATTGTTTTTCAGAGAAAAATTAGCACCTGTAAAATT
This sequence comes from Forficula auricularia, assembly GCA_024734495.1. Taxonomy (NCBI): domain Eukaryota; kingdom Metazoa; phylum Arthropoda; class Insecta; order Dermaptera; family Forficulidae; genus Forficula; species Forficula auricularia. The sequence continues at coordinate 8,373,243 of JALMQS010000291.1, read as the reverse complement.
AAATCGATATAAAGATGATCTGCTCTTCTATATGTTTTATACTAATGTTGGGGATGTTCTTCAACTGGCTGCAGCAGCCGAATTGTGAGTTTATTTTCATAGTACTTATAATCTTAGGATTTATTTGAATATCTAGAGAATTTTATTATGTAGAAAACATTAAATGTTAAAATGTTTATTAAATATGTTTGATAAGATTGACTTTTAATTAAATTTAGATTGAAAATTATGTCTCTTAGCATTTTTTTTATCGGTTTGGTGGGCTACATATTCAAAATTATCATACTCCCTTGATAACATTTACTTTAATAGTTAGTTAGAACAGGGAAAGTAGTGTATTATTTAGATGGGAAGCTTGCTCTGAGGCACAGGTTAAAATTGAGATAGGGACTTGAAACTTGGAAGAAATTTTTTTTATTTATTTCGAACCATCTCTGCCAGCGTAAAAATTCGAAAATACCCAAAATAAGGGCCACCCTATATATATATCTCTTTCTCGAAAACGGCTCTAACGATTTGGATGAAATTCACGGGTTAGGAGGGTTTTGTGTTGGACATTCGATCTGTCACGGTCTCATCTTCGGCTAAGTTGTTTTTGATGGGTTTTTTGTTAATTGAAAAAATTATTCACAGGTGGTTGTCTCGATAAAAATGTATTTACATTTTTATTCAATTTCCTTTTAATTATTAATTGGTTTTTTAATTTTAAATTCCACTAATAGATCATTACAAATATTATTATATATATATTAAAAGTTAGACAATTTAATTGATTAAAAATCGAGTTTTAAATCCTAGAAATATATTTTTTCTTTATTAGAATTTGGCAATTTAATTGATGAACCAAAAATTGGTATTTTATTAAAAAAATTATTCGGTATTTATTTATATACCTATATAGTATTGTTATAATATACTAGGGGTGAGGGGTGTAGTAAATGATTATAACAAGATGTATTATTTAATACAAGGTTTATTCAGTATAAGTACAGAGGCACGAAGTGACAGGGGTCTCGGTCATAAGTCATCCGCCTCTATTATCAGAGCTTCATGGCTTAAATATAATTATAATCAGGTCAAGCTTTGCAATCTCAGCAATTACACAAGCCTACTGCTTCCGCGTTGACCATCAAAACATGTCTACAAGGCATATCACAACAGTATACATATATACACAATCTGTGGGCCACTACAAGGCTTGCAATGCAAAAACTGGGTGAGGGGTGACGGTGGGGGAAATGTGGGAGGTGGAGGGGTATGGGGGGAGGGGATTGGGGTAGGGGTGCAAGTGTCGTCAAGTGGTTTTGGTCCGGAGGGCGAAGGGGGGGCCCCGTGAAGATTAATATATAGCTTTTAACTGAAGCAAAAAGTTACCGAGCATCGCTCGGTGGCCAGGTACTTCTTTATAAATTGTGCCCAATACTCGGTGTAATATATTTTATTTAGCCTCGTCTAGGTTTCCAATAGTATTGGGCACAGATTCATTTACTATCTATAAAGAATATAAAATTAAACGTTGTCTTGACATCTTATTAATTATTATATTTAATGAAATCAATGCAAGAAGGAGTAACACCTATAAGTCAGGATTGGCCCTAGCATCTGGAAAAGAAAAGAAGAAATTGGGTGAAGTTGGGTAGGAGTCTTAAGGTGTCTGGATACGCGTTTTCTAAGATTAATGGTTCTATTTAATGATATGAAATTTTAAAAAGTAATTAGTTATTAAATTTAGCTTTTCCAATCAAATAAAATCCATAGTATGAAATTATAAATAGAAATAAAATAATTCTTCAACTTTTATTGAAATTTTCTAATGATATTCTAATATTCCAGGTACAGCAGAGAATGGCGATATCATATGGATGAGAAAGTATGGATTACTCAGGCACCTGGTATGGGGATTGTAGAAAAGACAACGACATATGAACGGGGAACTTATTTTTTCTTCGATGCGCAAACTTGGCGTAAGGTGCCGAAAGAATTCCACCTGGACTACAATAAACTTGAAGGCCGACCTCATTTACCACCAACGTTTCTTCCGGCCGCCCAGACACAGGTTGTCTGAAAGCACATCACATTTTCATCCTCAAATCATCCTTCTTTCCTTCTCTCCATCACCCCTCACCTTCCTTAACCCTGTCGGACCGAAGACCTGCATAACCTTCATCTTGTCTAGAAATTGTATAGAAAACCGGCAACTAACAAAGTGCCTGTCTCCCCTTGAAAGGAAACAATAACCATCCACCATCAATCTCCTAATTTTGACACCGTCTGATAGTACCTTATATATATATACATAATAAAAAATTGCCATCGAAGCTCTTTTAATGGAATCATTAATTAAAATCTGAAAATGTACGAATGATATATATATACATAATATATAATAAATACTCAATGCATGTAAATTTGAACATAAAAAAAGTGATATTTGAATTAAGGACTGATGAATATATATGAAAATTTTTACATAAAATATAGTCACGATTTCAAACTAAACATCTCGTATTTTTTGGAACAAAAATAAAAATAAAAAAAAAAATAACAAAAGGAAAAAAAATATAAAATTGAAAAAAAGGCATGTAAGGTCTTACGGTTTGATTGAATTTTGGGAACCCAGATGAAAAAATAAAAACTTAACAGGAAAAGTTTTTAAAGCAAAATAATAAATAAATAAAACCAAAAGCTGCTAAAGAAAGAAATCAATTTTAAAAAAATCATAACTAGTCGCTGTCATCCGGCTTTCGGGTTCACTCTTTTGGCACATAATGCTCGTTAAAAAAATAAAAAATAAAAAAAACAAATAAAAAAATAAAAAAACATTTATATATGTATATAGATATATTTTGTTTATATTTGACTTTGTCAAAAAACTCGTACCTCTTAATTGAAATTCACAAAAAATAATTATAATTTCTTAATAGATTCTCTACGAAATTTTTTTCTCTTTGCATTTATCCATTTATAAATTTAGGCTTGTTGGAATTATTTTTATTTAAATATAAAGCAAAATATTAGATATAAACACGCCCTCGTATATACAACCACAGTAGGAATTTCGGAATTTATTAATTCTCTTGCTGGATATGTAAATATATATTATGTTTTATGTATTTATTTAACTAATTTATATTAGTATCTTGTGAAATTGTACTTATTTATTGCAACCGCCAATATTCGAAGCTCGAATTAAATTTTTTTTTTTTTTAATAAACTATAAAAAAATAGATCAATATATTCAAAATATATATAAATGATTTTATATAAATAAATATAGATATATATAACAATTTTTTTATGCTTTATTTAGGAATTTAAAAAAGTGAAAAAATATGTAATAATTTTTAATGCATTCTAAATGTGATATCATGTTATTTATTTATTTTTTGATAAAATACAAATATTTTTAATTTTTATGACTTGATGTAAAAAAATAATAAAAATAATATGCCAGCAAGAAGTAAGTAAATTGTGTTTAGATGATGAAAATTTATGAATTAATAATATGATAAATTGTTTTTTAAAAAAACTAATACCAATTCAATTGATTAATTAATTTAATACTTAATTTTTCTATTTTATAGAAGGGGCCAACTAGACCATGAATTTCATTCAACATAAAACACTCGTTCATAATTAAATACTTATAACATCTAATGTTTTGTAAAAAATAAATAATACAATTTTATAATCAATTAGTAAATGGTTTAAATAACGATAGGTGGAAAATGTACTTTTTATCAATGAGAAAATTTTAACACTAATAAATATAAAATTGTTTAATTTTATATTTCCTATCACTAAAAATAATGTTTTCTTTGATAAAAAGTACATTTTCCACCTATCGTTTGATGTTAATTAAACCATTTACTAAATGATATTATGAAAGTAGTATTTTATTTATTATAGTTCTAAAGACCCAATTCATACATTATAGAAATGAAATTATGTTCCTCTGATTTTTTTTCCTCATATTCATTTTTGGGCTTTTATATCTCTCCGCTTTGTTATAATTTATAATTTATTATTATTTCTAAGCTATATTTATATAAATATATATTTATATATATATAATATATATAAACCTAAAAAAAAAAATAATAAAAAAAAATCTATTAAATAAATAATGGCTCGTTTTCACTGTGAAAGAGTATTCTCTTTCTTTTTATTATTATTTCAATATATGTATATAAAAAAAATATATATTTCTAATTTATTTGAATACTCAATTAGGAAATAAGCCATTTTATTTCATTTAAAGAAAAAAAAAAAAATTATTTATATAGAAATGATAAAAAATATTTTTTTTTTTAAAAAATGAAAATAAAAAATAAATAAAAAGAAAAATTAAGTTTATTAAAATAAAATTTCATTCCAACTTTATTTATATATATATTGTTTATTTTATATTTTCATTTTTAAAAAAAATTGAAAAAAAAATTATAAAAGAATTAAAAGGTTTATATATATATATATAAATATGTATTTATATAATTATGAAGAAAAAGACAAAATATTTGATGTACAAATTAAATGCTATACCTGTAAACAATCTTATCAATATATATATATATATATATATATATATATAATAAGCAAGGGGGTTATTTGTGCAAAGCCAAAATGAACTAAATATATATATATATATATTTATTATATATATATTTAATTTATATATGTATATAATTGATATCTAAAAAATTGTCATTATGTGTAAAATGTTAAGTGAAGCTGAGAGGCTGTAAGTCTGAGGCTTTTTTTATTTTTGAAAAAACAATTTTTTTCATCGAATTCCTGCCATTCCTGAACCTTTTTCAAACCTCATTGTACTCCGAGTATCCCTCACCCTACTCTTGTCTTTCATCCCCCCCCCCCCCCCACCCCACTCTATCTATCTTTATTGTTTTTAAATAAAATGTAGATTACTTAAAAGAAAAAACTAATGTATAAAGAGATAAGAATTTATGAATTAAAAGATTGAAAATTATAAAAAAACATTTTTGTTTTATTCAGTCATTTTCATGAAGCATGATAACGCGTGGGGCATCGGCTGGTTTCTGCTATAAATTAAACCTCTTCTCCTTTCTTTTATATAGTTCGGGGACCTCTATTTTCCAAAATGACACTCATCTTTTCATTGGACGACCTCGACGAGTTCTTCCTATTGGCACATTGTCTCTTTAAGGCTAGTTTACACGAGCTTAGTACTAGGTATTAGTACTAACCACTCGCACTAATTTGTGTCGTGTAAACACACAATATAAGTGGTTAGTATTAGTAGAGTGGCAAGTGCGAGTGAATAGAAATGGTTTCTATTTACTAATGACAAGTAGCTTCCCCTGCCCATATAAGTTAAATGCTTCAAAAGTCCAAGCTTGCATTTATTATGATGTCATGATCAGGCAAGATCAGCTCCTTTAAATCCCTATAAGAGGCGGGGCGCAGCGAAGGAAATTCAGTATCGAATCGTTTGGAACGGAGTCGCTGCCAGAATCGTTTGGACTCATAGTTACAACAGGATCGAATCGCTACAGTATTACTTTAACAGTGAATCTCTGCCCGAACAAAGCTGTGAGTAGTGGTCTCAATTATAGGACCTTCAACAACGATATAACCCGTACATTTAATATCTTATACTTCAGCTGATTCTCCTGGGTTTGTCTTACTATAATTTAGTTTGACCCAAAACGGTATAAACCGTATTAAATTCCATCGATCCAGTATAAACCTCATAAACTTAAAACTTTATTATATTTCCAATAGTTCAAAGTGTCGTGTCTACAAATCAATAATTGCGTGTGTTCAAAACATTTTATAATAATAATAAAGCGGTTTGTTCTACAGCATGCGCCGTTTTCCGCATCCAACACGCCAATTCTCTCTATCCAGGATGTCTTGCTCTTGTAGTTGCCTACTGGTCATTGCCTCATCTACTCCCTGCTTCCACGTTCGTCTCGGTCTTCCTCTTCTCCTCCGTCTTTCCGTGGGCATCCAGGTCCATATTTTATGAGGCCACCTATCTTCCGGCATTCTTTTGAGGTGTCCGTACCATATTAATCTCTTCCTTTCTATTCTATCTATTATGTCGTTTTCCATTTTCATCCTGTCCCTTATAGTTGTATTTGGGATATGCTCCAATCTCGACACTCTGCAACTCCTTCTCATCGCATCCATTTCGAGCGCTTGTAATTTTTTTTCGTTTTTCTTATTCATGTCCCATGTTTCTGAATTGTATAGGGCTATGCCTTCCACTATGGACCGATATATATATTTTTTTGTGTCCTGTTTGATCCCTTTGCTCCACCAGACCCCATTCAGTTGCCCAATAGCTCTTCGACCTTGACAGATTTTATTTTTAATATCCCTCTCACAGTTTGGCTCCTCGCTAAAGACAGATCCCAAATATCTAAATTCCTTACAGTTTTTTATCACTTTTCCATTGATATCCAGATTTTCCCCTCTGTCCCGACCGTCAGGTATTCTGTTTTTTTAAAGTTTATTTCCAGTCCCCATCTATTATATTCCTCTTCCAGTTTACGGGTCATGTAGCTTACGTCATCTATATCTGCTGCAATAACAACTTGGTCATCCGCAAATAATAATGTGTAGAGGTACGACTCGTCAATTTGTAGTCCCATTGATCCACATTTTTTTGTCCATTCTTGCAGGGCATATGAGACATATATTCGAAATAGAGTAGGAGACAGACAACATCCTTGCAGTAGACCTTTATTTGTTTGAAACTCATCTGATATCTCATTCTTTATTTTAACTGCTGATCTATTTTTTATATATAGATGTTTAACCGCGTCGATATAGCGCCTATTGATTGTTGTTGTCTCCAGTACTTTTATCATATTTTGTCTTGGAACACTATCGTAGGCTTTCTGTAGATCAACAAAAATGAGGTGGGTTTCTAGGTTTCTTGCATGTCGTTTTTCAATGAGGTTTCGTAGACAGAATATGTTATCCGTGCATGATCTTCCAGCTCTAAAGCCGCTCTGCTCTTCAATGTCGTTCCATTCCTTTTCTATTCTTTCCTTTAGTATTCGTCCATACAGCCTACCAATTGTACTCGTTACACTTATACCCCTATAGTTGTTACATATTTTTCTATCTCCCTTTTTGTATATTGGCGTGATCCACGCTTGAGTCCATTCCGAAGGTAGTTCACCTGTTCCGTTTATACATTCATTAAATATCTCTGATAGCATTTCAATAGTTTCTTGTGGGCTGTGTTTAATCAGTTCAATTGGTATGCCTCCTGGACCAGGGGCTTTATTATTTTTCATACTCTTCATAGCCTTTTGAATATCCTCAATCGTTATCTCCTCTACTTCTTCTGTCGCCCTTTGTCCTAGTTCAATTTGTTGTTTATAATTTTCTCTGTTTTCTTGTAGTAAAAACTGGAAGTGTTCTCTCCATTCGTTCATTTTAATTAATGATAAATTGCAATTTTCTTGCAAATTTTGCCTGGTCCTTGATATTATTTTCCAAGCTTTTCTCGACCTCCCACCCGTACCAATAAATCTGTCAACCTCTTCACACGCTTTAAGCCACATTTCATTTTCTTTTCATTTACCCGTTTTTTTACTTCCGCCCTGGATCTTGTATATATTTTTCTGTCTTCTGGATCATTTGTGTTCAACCATCTTTGATATAGTAAACTCTTTTCTTTTATGGCTCCCTCCAGTTCTTCATCCATCCAATAATTTCTTTGTTTTTTCTTTGTGATTCTGATCTCTCCTAGAGCTTCGTATGCGGCCTCGTGTATTGTTGATTTCAACCATTCGTATCTTTCCTCAGCTGTTCCCTCAATTTTATCTCTCATTTTACTAGCAAGTCTCAGTTTAAATAGGAAAGTTATTGAGTCATCTCCTAGCAGCTCCAAGTTGTAGACCGGATGTCTACTCTTTGCAGCAGTAGTGTCTTCAAAATCGGTTTGGTTATTCCTTTCGATTTTATTAAAGTAGATATTCGCTTTCAGGAGGAAATGGTCAGAGCCACAATCAGCTCCCCGATATACTCGTACATCATTTACTTTAAGAGTTGTCATTTGTTTCATAATAATGTAGTCTATTATGGATTTTAACTTCCTTGTAGGTTGATGCCATGTATATCTGTGGATGTGTCTGTGTTGGTAGAATCCATTCAAGATCCGTAAGTTGTAGCTTTCACATATTCCGGTCAATCTACTGCCATTATCATTTGTAGTTTCTTCTCCGAATTGACCAATAAAATTGTCATTTTGTTTTGATCCAGTTCGTCCATTAAAATCTCCCATCATGATTATTTCCTTCCTACACCCGATATTTGAGATCACATCCGTAAGAGTAGCTTCAAATTCATCTTTAATTTCAAGGGAAGAATCATCTGTTGGCGCGTACACTGCTATTATCATTATATCCCTTCCGTATATTTTAACATTTACGGTTAGGAGTCTTTCATTTATATATTCCCAGTCCTTTATGTGTTTTTTGAATTTTTTATTTATTGCTACAGACACACCTGCCCGAGCTCTCTTTTCTTTTGGGACCCCACTGTAGATGTGGATAAAATTTTGCTTTTCTTCAATTCCTGACCCTTTCTTCTTTGTTTCGCTCAGAACACACACATCCAATTTAAATCTCTCTAGCTCCTGGAACACTTCTCTCTGTTTTGTAGATATACCTTGTACATTCCACGTACCAAAAATCATTTGCCGTTTCCGTTGCTTTTGTCTTTTCCTATTTTGACCGTCCGAATTCCGAGGCTTTGCGTTTGGATTGAAAAACTGTTTAAACGTTTTATGATGATGAGTTGTTGGCCCATCGATCAACCCCCAACCTGGAGGGCCAGGTGTTTTGTAGTTAGAGTTGTCTTCTCCTAGCCTTTGGCGAACCAACGTCGAGAACTACAAGGCAGCAGCTTTTTTTTTTTTTTTTTTTTTTTTTTTTTTTTTTTTAAAGAAGAAGAAGAAGGGGGGGATAGCTCGATATATCGTTGAAAAATAAAGACCCTAGCCCTCGTTGCCTAATAGCTTCGGGGTCGGAAAAGAACAAGGGTTGACCAAGGGAGGTCTGATAGGAAAGCAGAAAGAGAGGAGTCTGACACAAGTAAGTGGAAGCAATGTCAGGACTCAGCTCGGAACCCCGTGGTCGCCATCCACGTACCCACAAGAAGTGAGATCCTGAGTAAAACATTTTATAAAAAAGCTTATATTATTTCTCAAAAGTGCATTAAATATTAAAATATTAAATTAACTCTTAAATATTATTATAACATTAAATCTCTTAAAAACATCCAGTTTCCCACATTAGATATAAAAAGTCTAAATTAAGAAATAATAAAGCTATCCAAGCATAAACACCCAATAGCTCTACCACCTAAAATATTTGTAACCTTAGTTTTTAAAAACATAATAACCAAGGTCGCAAATATTACTTAAATGGGGCATTCCACGCCAAATCAGAAGGTTTGAAAAATTTTAAATTTTGATTTCCTTCATTTTTTGACATTTTTTAGTACCCATCAAAAAATTATAAATTACCATTTGTTTTTAGCTCAATTAGAACTCGAGTTATAACTAAAAAACTAAAACTTCGCGATTATAAAGGATAATAAACATAGATAAAAACATAAGGTTTTAGTTTTTATTTATAACTCGAGTTCTAATTGAGCTAAAATCAAGTGGTAATTTGAAAATCAAAGAGGAAGCTGTTTTCTATTACGTCAACAAAATATTTTGATTTCAAAAATTGGCGTTTAATATTTAATGGGACTCGAAAATAGGTCAAAATGGCATTTTTCGTCATTTAGACCGATAATATCTCAAAACTCTGCTGCCGTGTTGGAAAAATCGGGAAATTACATGATAATCAGCGTATAAAACAGGAATCCTTTGTTAGGTTTATGAGGGGAAATTTTGTTTAATTTTTGTCGAGCAGTACAATTGGTAAGCGCAGTTCGCACGAGTTCACTTACATGTTCATCAGTTAGTGCGGATCGATATTTAGATTTAATGAACTTAAGCGTTGAGTACATTACAGTGATCCACACATATATGTAGTTCCAAATATTGAGATTAGTCTCTTAGAACACTCTTTTGCTAGTGGGCATTTTTCTTCTGGAACGTTCTTCCAAAACTCTATTGGCGAAACGACACTTCCTTTGAATTTTTTGAATTTAATTATTATACTTTTTAAATCAGCATTATTCAAGAAGATTCAAGAACCGCACGAGATTGACAGAAGAGCCGCATGCGGTTCGCGAGCCACGTTGTGGCCACCCCTGTTCTAGACCGAAACGTTAGTCTGTACAGAGGAGCGACTCGACTCGAAGCTCTCGGTTGAGAATTTTGTAACATTAATGACGAGGGACGATGGAAGCTGGAGAGCGAAATCGGACCTCTACAGGGAGATATTAACCGCCAAGGTGATAAGGAGGTCTACCTGCCTACCCTGAAGTAATGCAAATAGCGGTTCCGTGGTAGGGTGAATCGGGGAAAGGAAGGGTTTTAGTCGGTAGGAGTCCGACATTACCCATGAAGAGGTGTCCATGACGGATTTCCTCCGAAAAAAAAAATACCGAAACGTGATATTTACAATAGAAGAGTAATTGGTATTCATTTAAAAGGGGATATGATTAATTGCTAATGTGCCCAAAATGTGAGTGGAGGGGATCTCTTAAAAAAATTAAATTAAAATGATTATATATTATTTTAATAAATTAATAAGAATTTGTAGGCCTTAATAACCTCTTAGCCGACTCGGCCTTAAAACATAATAATAATAATAGATTATGAATTTTTGTTTTAATTCTAAAATAGTAAAAATTGATGCGCCCCCGGGTGGGCTCGAACCACCAACCTTTCGGTTAACAGCCGAACGCGCTAGCCAATTGCGCCACGGAGGCTCTTGATTTACAGACTCACAAATAAAACAATTTGACAAAAATCACTATTTTTTACTTTATTTTAAATAAAGAATAGTTATTTAATATTATTAGAAATAATGACTAAAATGGAGAATGGCCACCGAACAGTAAGCTATAAGAAAGAGGTGGCTACAACGTGGCTCGCGAGCCGCATGCGGTTCTTCAGTCAATCTCGTGTGGCTCTTGAACCCTCTTGAATAATACTGATTTTAAAAAGTACAGGCTGTGGCATAAAGATCTACCACATTTTGAAGAGGTATAAAAAAAATGAAAAAATTTTACTAGAAAAAACTGAATATATTTTTGAAAAAAACATAAAATAATTTTTTCTTAATGTATTTTAAACATTATCAGACAAAAAAAAGGGGGGGGGGGGGGTCAAAAATGAAAATTCTAGCCCTTTCGACCAAACTCAACCAAATTTTGTATACATATTCTGTGGACCCCCAGAGTGCTAGAAATCCAAAAACTAACCACCCAAAATGGGGGGGGGGGTCTAAAATAAAAATCCAAGCCCTTTCGACCAAATTATGTATACAAAATTTATTTAGTTTTTGCATTTCTAGACTTCTGGGGATCCACAGAATATGTATCCAAAATTTGGTTTGAGTTTGGTCGAAAGGGCTAGAATTTTTTTGACCTTCCCCCCCCCCTTTTTTTTTGTCTGATAATGTTAAAAATACATTTAAAAAAATTACATTTATTTTTATTTATTTTTTTATTTTAAGGGCGCATCGACTGCCAGGGCCATTAGCGATTTCATTTATTTTCTTTTCAAAAATATATTTTAGTTTTTTTCTAGTTAAATTTTTTCATTTTTTTATCTCTTCAAAATGTGGTATATCTTATGCCCCACCCTGTATAATAATTAAATAAAAAATAAAAAAATAATAATACGAAAATTAAATTAATTTGTAATTTATAATGTTATAAGTAAGTAGACCAAAAAATATATATGTTACCTACTTCATTTATATTTTATAAAATAAAAAATGTGTCTTTTTTTAATAAAACATTAAAATTTATCTTCAAACAATGTGGCTCCCTTTGAAACAGTTTTATAAATTTACGGCTCCCAAAGTTAAGGTTATAATGTTATATATGCATGGCCACCCAGGCTATAAGAGGTACACTTATTATTATTTTTATTTTATTGCACAAGCTGTCTGTCTCTTAAATTTTCACTAAAACTTTTATTAGGTTCGGTTGATGATCTCAGTTTGATTAGATACAAAAAATGGGTTCCCAAACAATTCCTATAAGCAGTGGCTTAGACATATATTTGATGGTGGACCGCTCTTTAAGTCGGTAAATGGTTTAATTCAGACGCGGGTTCAGACCTCTGATTTGGGGGGGGGGGCAGCAACCAAGTTTTACCATATGTTTAAATTAATGTAATTTGAATTTTTTTTTATTTCCTGAAGCATTTTTATTTCAGTTGCCAGCTTCCCACGGTCAATAGTTTTAAATAAACATATAAAGAATTTAGTTCTCCAAAGTTTTTTTTTCCATGACAGGATATGATACGAATCATCAAAAGTGTCATGGAAAATGCTGGATATCTATAAATCTAAGAGTTTTAAGAAAAAAAGTGTTCCAAGTAAACGTTCAAGTCACTAATATTTCCTAGAGAATGAGATAGAAATCAAGTTTCTAGGATTAGTGGTTTTCATTTTATGAAAGAAAAACTGCGATTTTTTGTAAAAGATTGCATTTTTTCAAAACGTCAATTTTTTTGCGACACGAGTTACCATTATCCAATTAAGATGAAACTTTGTTTGAATTGTAGCAAATTTAATCTAGTTTAAAAATGTAAAGAGTGCTCTTTGTCGAAAATGTGCTCCTTCATGGTCGAAATGGGAAAATAGCGAAAAAAAGTGGGAATTTTTGGGATTAGCAGAAACAGAAAAAATACGCCAATTTTCAACTAGCGCTTGAGCCCGAACGGTTGTTCGGAGAAAAACCTAAATGATGAAATGTGTAGGAAGTTTTATTAACTATAAGCACAAAATGAGATTTTTTCAATGTTCCGTAACGAAATTTTGTTAGCAAACCTCAGATTCGGATTCATCATCCAAAAACAACATAAAGGTTCGAAGAAATTCCAACTACCCCAAAACTTTCCGGCTAAAAACACAATTTAGCTGGACTATTATTTGTTTTATAAAAAAATTCCCACTAAATAATTTGCTTTCTGGATTGACCCCCCCCCCCCCCCCCCATGATAAATGTTCTGTCTAGGCCACTGTATATAGGTACAGCGCAGTCGCGAAATAATTTTAAAAGAAAATATTATGTATTCAGTCTTGAGTTAGTATTCATTGTACATTATTCAATTGTTTTTTGCTTGGTTCAACCTTTTGGGTTCAAGCTAGAATATAGGTATTTTTCGTTGATCAACTTAAGAATATAAATAAAATTTTAAAAACGCATTTTGTTTTTGCTTTTTAATACACACCGTGCCTATAGCCAGAAAAAAATCGCTTAATTTAAATAATTTTGTGAAATAAAGTTAAAAAAAAATGACCCCGACGTGATTTGAACACGCAATCTTCAGATCTTTTTTCAATTTAATTCAATTTAAAATCTTTATTTACAATTATATACAATTTTTATAAATAAACTAGGATAATACAAATAGTAAATACAATTATCTTACAATGCAGTTTATTAATTAATTTTTATTTATGTACATTTCTGTTCCTGCTTTAAAAAGGATTACCATTACAACTTTTAGTTTACATGGTGTCAGCTTTTGATATTTAATATAATTTTACAGTAAATATATTTATATTTTTAAACTTACATCTATATATATTTGGTTATTTCATAGTTTTATTTGGTGATTTTTGACAGGAAAAATGTTAAAAAAACCTGCTTTCTAGAAAAAAAAACATTTGTTTTTTGGGTTTGGTTTGGTATTTCATTCATCAGTAATTATTCCCACTTTTTTATAAGTGTCTAAGAATTTTGGTTTTTTTCCCGTGATGAATTTTGAATAGTTTTTATTAAGTTGTGGGTTAATTCTATTATGCTTAAGTTGTATCGAATAGAAAGAAAGAGTAGAAATTTTATTAATATGTTCTCTGATATTTTAATAATTAATTGACGAAAGTCAAATAGAAATAAAGTAAAAAAAAAAAAAAAATTACTGACCCCGACGTGATTTGAACACGCAACCTTCTGATCTGGAGTCAGACGCGCTACCGTTGCGCCACGGAGTCCTTGTAAGATGTTCTGATTTTATTAACATTATCAATCAAACAGTTGTAAAAAATTTATATTTTAAATTTAACAGATGGGGGGTGGGGGTGGGAGTTAATAGAAAAGTTTTGATTTGTATTATTTAAGATAGTTGTTTCACCATTTGGGTTTTCTTAGGATTTTTTTTGAAATTTAGACAGATTATTATTTAAATATTTCTGCATCGATTGGTGGCAAAACGAAATTTATGAACAAAACAGTTCCAGATGAGATATTAAATTCGAAAAATAGAGTTTTTCAGACTCTTATACATTGCACTATACAGGATATCGGAAAGTTTACATACATATTTAATTATAATTAAGAAACTCTTCTTACCATTGTTATAAAAAACTAAACCAACATTAAACAATAACCAATATAAATATATTTTAAGACAAATTTGATTCATATACTTAGTTACAACACAGTTTCTGAGATAATAATTAATAAATAATGAAAAATGTACACTAAAAACAAGCTGGCAACAACGCATTTATTTAAAATGGGTATCCCAAAACCTAGTTAACTTCAATGCAGTGAAAACTCAGTGTTGCCTTATTTCTAGGCACGTCGACAGAAACCTCCCAAACATATATCATTCGACTCAAACTTACTAGAATTCAGGGATAAAATTTCAATGCTAGGGGTCACTCTAGGGTTTGACACCTTTCATGGAATGACCATATCTCAACCACTGCTAAATTAGCAGCGCACAAGCTTGGCCTCCTATTTAGATCTAAACTCTATTATACTCCAGGTCAACTTCTTACACTGTATAAGGCTCAAATTGGTCTCTGTCTCGAATATGGCTTTCATCTGTGGAAAGGTGCCTCCAAGGATTCTCTTGCCACACTGGATGCAATTCAGAAACGAGCAATTAAACGAATAGGAGACCCAGCCCTAACAATCCCACTCGAATCCCTGGCTCACCGAATAACCATTTCTGCCCTTTCCCTCTACTACAGATACTATCATGGTGTCTGTTCAGTAGAGCTGAAATCAATTATTCCCCCTAAAGCCCTCTTTACGAGAAACAAGCAGTTTTCTAAAGCTCAGCACCCCTTCGATAAAAGCGGTGACATTGTGGCGTCAGAGAGACGGTTAGTCGAATAAATGCCTCCCGTCAAAAATTATGACAAACAATCAATATATATCCCACCCAAAATAATGGGTGAAGTAAAAACTTCTGAGCCTTTTCCGTTAGATGGCTTTAATGAGCCATATCTCACGATGTATACGTCTCATCTGATCATTCTTTTTTGCGATTTAAAGGTGGCATAACGCTTTAAAAAAAGTTATTTGACAGTTTTATGTTTGGTGAAGCCAGTTGTGTGTTAGAACGTTCCAAAATGAGGTAAAAAAAGATAAGATTTGATACATTCTTCAGTACCACTACGACCATGGGGAAAAAGCGGAACAGGCGGCTAAAAAAATTTGTGCTGTTTATGGACCCAATACAGTATCAAATACAACAGCAAAGTCAGGGTTCCAAAGATTCCGTTCTGGTAATATGGACGTCGAAGATGAGACACGCTCTGGTAGGCCAATCATCGAAAATGTCGATAAAATCATGGAAATTGTCTAGTCGGACCAGCATGCAAGCACTAATTCCATTGTCCAGGAACTGAAGATTAGCCAAAAAACCATTTGGAACCATTTGCAAAAAGGCTGGTCTCAAGAAGAGAAGCAAGGGCGGATCCAGGGGGCGGAGGGGGCGGTCGCCCCCCCATAGAGGCCCGTGCCTGGCGGGAGTGCAACACGTGCGTCGCACGCAGACACGGCTAAAAAACGCCAAATCGCCAGGTAATTTATATATTTTTTTTTTATTTAATTTAATGACCTTTAAATTTGAGATATGAAATTTGTAAAAAAAAAATTCTCTAACAGTCTCTAACAGCAAAAAATTCAGATGGCTCTCTGGTTATACTCTCAGGTCTCTGAGAGTGGGGGTAGGGGCTGGCAGTTAGCCAACGAGATAAATGAACAATGAACCAATTTTGGTTTAGACATTGGAGTTTGAGAGCTTTGCTCAAAAGATAAAAGCCTTTCTATAAGCTACTCAAGGGATATCCATTTATCCACCCTTCTTGGAAGGCTGTTTAGGGATTAAAAATTTCAATGAACCTTTTTCTAAATAATACATTAAAATTTCACAAAAACTTTAGACCCCAAAATGTTCTTAACATTACATTAAAATTTCAAAGAAGCTATTTAGACATCAAAATTCAAAAGTCCTTTGGTCCTTTCATAACATTAGAGATAAAAATTCAAAACACCTTTCTTTGATAAAGTACTAAACAGACATTTTGATAAAACAATTTATATATCGAAAAATATAATTTTTTCGATGTTTACTCATGAGGGCTTTTTTTTTGTAGACCAAAATGCCCTGGCTTTATTTAATTTTTTTTTTATTAAAATAGTTGCAAGCCGTTTTTGAGATATTTTGAAAAAACGAAGCAAAAAAAACACTTTTTTCATGCACGATTTAGAATAGGTACTTGATCATATCCTGTATGGTATTTCTTCCTTGTCTCACTTGTACGTCTTCTACTTCTTTCCAGGATTAAATAATTAATATTTTTCTTTTCTTTTATCTATTTATTTATTCTTATCTGTACAAGGGCGGATCCAGGGGGGGCGGAGGGGCGATCCCCACCCCCTCCCCATAACGAGACTTCCAAATCGCCCTGGTCATATTCAAATTTCGCAGAGACAAAATTTGCCACCAGTACTTCCACATTTGCAGCCAGGAGGCAGACATATCGTCTGAGCACCAATCACAGAGCTATATGAATTTTAGATCATTTATAATTTTTGAGGGCCTAAAAACCAAGGCAGAAATTTTGGACATTTTTCAGAATTTCGCTTATAAATCAAAAACCAATGCGCCCGACAGAAAATTTCGTTCTTATCAAAATGGAAAGAGCATAAGATTTCACGCTTAAAAGTTAAAATCAATTAAGCCTTTTTGTCACAAATGATCTTCAAAGATAGGCAATTTTTACCAATTTAGCGGAAAATTGGATTATGCTTATTAGGTGGTCACAATAAACCACTCTTCGAAATTTGGTGCTGACCACCTAATAGTTGCCAAAAGGCTAAAAAAAGAAATTGGCAAAGTTTCATCTTAATTGGAATCCGGTATCCCGTGGCGAAATGAGGTCGGATCATGTCTTGTCTTGGAAAATGCTGGATATCTACAATTTAAAAGTTTTAACAAAAAAGTGGCTCAAGTAAAATTCAAGCCAACAAAATTTCCTAGAAAATGAGATAAGAATAAAGTTTCTTGGATGAGTGATTTTCATTTTATAAATGAAAAACTGCAATTTTTTAGAGTTTTTCAAAAACAACCTCATTGCGCCACGGGTTACCGTTGTTCAATTGAGATGAAACTTTTCCAATCTAATTTTTTGGCCAATTGACTAATATTAGGGGGTCACCGCAGAAATTCGAAGTGTGTTTCTTGTGACCACCAAATAAACATAATTAACTTTTCCGCCAAAATTGCCTATATTTGACGATCAATTGTGGCTAAACGGCTAAACCGATTTTAACTTTATTCGTTCTATTTTATTTATTCTTTAACGTTATGGTCTTTCATTTTGGTAAGAGTGAAATTTTCGGTAGATGGCATGATTTTTGAGTTATAAGCTAAAATCTGAAAAAAGTTCAAAATTTTCGTGATTTTAGGCAGCCAGAAACCCTCGAAAACTCATATAACTCTTATTTGGGATGCCTAACGTCGATTAAAATTATTTCCACCTTGTGCATATTTATTAGCCAGCGCGGCCTTTTTTCGGTCTAATTTGCCTGTAGTCCAGTAAATAGAGGATCCAAAAAGTGGTTCAGCTTACATTAATTGCGGGAAAAGATTTTTCTAGGTTCGCTTGGTATAATGTGGATATGTCAAATCTAAGTTCGCGACCTCGAAAGTGTGGGGGATAAGTTTTATTGGCCGAAAAACCTCGAAATTTTAGGACTTTTTCCAGTTTTTCACTTATAACTCGAAAACGGTTCATATTTTGTAAATAACCGCCCTATACTAAATTAAAGAGGACAAAATTTCCTGTCGATTAAAAAAAATAGAAAATTGGTCCAGTAGTTCGATTTTTTATGGGGATCCAAAAAACAGACCCCAGATCACTTTTGAATACCTATCCCATAAACTTGCACTTTTTTCGATATTTTCCCATTTTGACCATGAAGGAGCACGTTTTCGACAAAGACCACTCTGTCGCTTTTGAGGATTCGAATCATATCGTGTCCGGAAAATGCAGGATATCTATAAATCTAAGAGTTTTATCAAAAAAATGGTCCAAGTAAACGTTCAAGTCAACAAAATTTGCTAGGGAATGAGATAAAAAAAATGGATCATTTGGATCATTTCCTGTCATGGAAAATGCTGGCTATCTATAAAAATCCAAGAGTTTTAACAAAAAAGTGATCCAAGTAAACGTTATAGTCAACAAAATTTCCTACAGAATCAAGTTTCTAAGATGAGTAGTTTTCATTTTATGAAGGAAAAACTGCGATTTTTTGCAAAAAATTGCATTTTTTTCAAAACATCAACCTTATTGCGGCACGAATAACCATCGTCGTCTTTGTCAAAAACGTGCTCCTTCATGGTCAAAATGGGAAAAAAATCGAAAAAATGATAGTTTTAGAGATATTCAAAAGTGATCCGGGGGCTGTTTTTGGATCCCCATAAAAAATCGAACTACTCCCTCGTAGCACAATGTTTCAAACTAAATATATAGTAACTACATAGCGCCTATATAGATTTTGAGAATTTACTAGGACTGGATCAATTTTCTATATTTTTTTTAATCGACGCGAAATTTTGTCCTCTTTAATTTAGTATAAGACGGTTATTTACAAAATATGAACTGTTTTCGAGTTATAAGCGAAAAACTGGAAAAAGTCCGAAAATTTTGAGGTTTTTCAGCCACCAAAAGTTGTCCCCCACACTTTTGAGGTCGAAAACTTTGATTTGGCATACCCACACCATACCAAGCGATCCTAGAAAAAATAAATTCCCTCAATTAATGTAAGCTGAAACACCCCTATATACTGGGCTACTAGTATTTATCTTGTTCTACTTATGTATTTACTGTTGTTACCTACCATGGCTGCTGTGCTATCATGTTTTTTTTTCAATTCAAAAGTTTTTATTTACAATATATATTATACAATTTTCATAGGTACATTATAGAATAAAATAGTTGCAGTCATTTTAAAAGTAGTCCACGCAAATTATGTGAAAAAATGGCACAAACAGGAAATAATTCCCAGGAAAGATTTTATTGCTGGAATACCTTTATTGGTAGTCCAATATTACTACGATAAATTTCCCTCCAAATCTGTGTTGTGGAAATTTTTCTACGCGCCTCAAAATGAGAGAATTTCGGACTTTTTTCAATTTTTCTTGAATAACTCAAAAACGGCTTATCAAATCAAAAAGATCTTTATTAGATAATTTAAAACTCTTTGAATTACGCGTAAAATTATAAAAATTTCATCTATTTAGGTTCAGTAGAACCGGTACTAGCGCCTGTCAAAAACAGCCCCCGGGATCACTTTTGAATATCCCTAAAACTTGAACTTTTTTCTGTTTATCCCCATTTTGACTATGAAGGAGCACGTTTTCGACAAAGTCCCCCTATACATTTTTAAACTAGATTAAATTTGCTACAATTTAAATGAAGTTTCATCTTAATTGGATAATAGTAACACGAGGTTGAAGTTTTGAAAAAATGCAATTTTTTGCAAAAAATCGCAGTTTTTCTTTCATAAAATGACTCATCCTAGAAACATGATTCCTATCTCATTGTCTAGAAAATTTTGTTGATTTGAAGATTTACTTGAACCACTTTTTTGTTTAAATTCTTAGATTTATAGATATCCAGCATTTTCCATGACAGAAAATGACCCATTGTTTCAAAAATCACAGTTTTTCCTTCATAAAATGAAAACCACTTATCTTACAAACTTGATTCCTATCTCATTCTCTAGTAAATTTTGTTGAGTTGAAGATTTACTTGGACCACATTTTTTATAAAACTTTTAGATATTCAGCATTTTCCATGATGCTTTTGAGGATTCGGAAAATGTAGAATATCTATAAATCTAAGAGTTTTATTAAAAAAGTGGTTCAAGTAAACGTTCAAGTAAATAAAATTTTCTATACAATGAGAAAGAAATCAAGTTTCCAGGATGAGTCATTTTATTAAGGAAAAACTGCGATTATTTGCAAAAAAATGCATTTTTTCAAAACTTCAACCTCATGTTACCATTATCCAATTAAAATGAAACTTCATTTAAATTGTTGCAAATTTAATCTAGTTTAAAAATGTATAGAGTCGTCTTTGTCGAAAACGTGCTCCTTCATGGTTAAAATAGGGAAAAATCGAAAAAACTACGAGTTTTAGGAAGTTCAAAAGTGATCCCGGAGACTGTTTTCTGACAGGCGCTAGTACCGGTTCTACTGAACCTAAATAGATGAAATTTTTATAATTTTACGCGAAATTTAAAGTACTTTAAATTATCTAATGGATATCTTTTTGATTTGATAAGCCGTTTGAGAGCTATTCAAGAAAAACTGAAAAAACTTCGAAATTTTCTCATTTTGAGGCGCGTAGAAAAATTTCCACAACACAGATTTCGGGGAAAACTTCGGGTAGTAATATTGGAGTACCAATAAAGGTATCCCAGCAATAAAATCTTTACTAGGAATTATTTCCTCTTAAAATCGTAATTTGTCTGGACTAAATGAGCTGTAACTAAATATTTTTTTAATTTTAAAAAATATCTATTTTACATTAGTAGTCACAACCAATTCATTAAATATGAAGAACTCAATTAGTGAAGAGAACTAGAAAAGTGCCGGACCACTTCATTCGCCAATACATATATCCCCATGACTTCAAGGAACTGGAACTCTCTTCCAGCCTCTATCTTTCCCAGCACCTATAATCTTCAAACCTTCAAAACAGGAGTGCATAGACACCTACGTCTACACCATCTCACTTAATCAACTTTCTCTTCTCTTCGGTAATGCAAGGGTCTTTTCGAGATCCATAGGGGCTGCATCTTTACTGGTGCACCCCTTCTTGCATTCGATTGCATTAATAGAAAAAAAAGTGAACTGACATTCATTTAATAGGTAGGTAAACCTGTATATTTTCCCCTTTTTCATGCCCTCTTTTTGTTTGTTTTAATTTTAGAGAGGGTCAAAATCGCCTCTAAAAACTACTTATGAAGCCTAAAATCCCCCCCCCCGGGAGGGGGTGCCGGTACATAATCCCCTAAAATGAAAGTGTGGTACCGCCCCTGGTATAAGTGTAATATTTCTTTAGAATGTAAGCGTTAATTTCCTACTAAAATAAATTAAAAATATTGATATATTCTCGTATTTTTTTTAATATCGCCCCCCCCCCCATAAAAAATTTCTGGATCCGCCCTTGACTGTGCCACTATCTCCACTATATATTATTGGTGAAATATTTTTGTTGAATGTTATATGGTAATAGCTTATTTTTTATAATTAAACATTACTATGTATTAATTGAATTTTATACTAAAATAAAAATATTGTTATATTCTTGGATTTT
>JALMQS010000291.1:8338549-8349239 GCA_024734495.1 Forficula auricularia | reverse complement strand
AAGTGGCCACTTCCGTTCAGTTTGTATTACTATTTTTGTGGGACAAAACTAAAAACAAAAACTAATTAGAAATTTAAAAATAAATTTTACACGTAAGTTTGGTGAATGAATATTAAAACTGATTAGATTTGAAAATTGGATATCGACCAAAATTAAAGGAGAAAGTGTAGGGCCAAAAAAGAAATCTAATTACTTGTACCATTACAACAAATGCAGCATACTAATCGTGGAGCCTAAAGTAAAAAAGTCTAAAAATGCAAAAACTAGCCTTTTAGCCACATAATTATAATAAATTTATTGAATTTTAAATATAAAGATGATGGGCAAAGGTTATAAATAAAGTCAAATGAGTAAGCACTTCAGGACTTGGTATCGAAATTAATTTCAGTTCACTTTATTCAAGATCCACATAATTTAATGTAAAAGCTAAATATCGCTTTAAAAATATACAAAATTTATATATATCGACTTCGCCATTTAAAAAAAGCAGCTTTGTATGCTTACTTTTGATAGGTCGACTCAGTTCAGTTTGCTATTTACTTGCTTGTTGTGTAAGTTTGAATTTATAAATTTTTATATTGCTATCCATTATTGTAATTTCTCAAACTTAAATATGTATATTTAAAGGTATGCCATGATTAATCCGTTTTTAATATTAATAAATTTTTTTAAACAAAATTAATGCATTTTAAAACATATGGTATGCCTGTAACAAAAAAATGTTAAGAATCTTTAATACATATGAGTTTACATTAAATTCTCAAAAATATTTTTGTTGCAGTTGAGACATTATTCAAGGTTTCAGAAACAACATTTGGTTTAAAACCATTAATTTAGATTATAGTTATTTTTATTAAAGATATAAATATGAATTATCACAAAAGTTCTACTTACTTATTTCTGGAAAAAAGGATGAACAAAAGACGAGATGGAATCTTAGATAAGTTAAATGCACTTTAAAAATACAGAAATTAGGGATTAAAGAAGCAATCACATCATACACATTCTAATAAATTTATCTTATTAAAATATGTAAAGTTTGAAAAGTGGTTTATACAAGCATCTAACTCAGCACAACAAAGCTTCAAATCTTCTATTCGAAAGTAATTGGATTAAAATCGAAGTTTAAATCTTTTGCTCCATTAAAAAACTTTATCCTTAATGAAATGTTATATCATTAGGATTAATTTTCTTTATTTTAAAACTTGGTTTTATGTTTATATCATTTAAAGTTGCTAAGTTTTTGCTATGTAAGGCATTAATTACCCCTGTTTATATTTCACTTTTAAGACTGGTAAAAATGCTGTTTCAAATAGAAAATAAAAAAGATTC
Organism: Forficula auricularia; assembly: GCA_024734495.1. NCBI lineage: Eukaryota > Metazoa > Arthropoda > Insecta > Dermaptera > Forficulidae > Forficula > Forficula auricularia. The sequence goes on along the minus strand of JALMQS010000291.1, from coordinate 8,347,907 downwards.
AATTATCTCCTTCTATCATTTATGAAGAAGAAATTGCCGAAAAGTCTCATCAGTGGAATGAGCCTGAGATAGTTGGGAATTAAGTTACAGAGTTCACTCGCTCTTTCTATTGGAAAAAGAAAATCAGTTTGAAAACAAAGAAAGCTATATAAAAAATAGGGGTGAAGAAGGGGATGGTAAATAAAATGCTGTTGATTGAAAAAGCTGCCTCTTCATTTTTGAAAGCGAATTAGTAGTAAATAGAAACATGAGTTCAAAGTGGGGAGAAATTCTCAAAGATTTTAATAAAGTTGTTGAGATCAAAAGAAATTTGAAATTACCGATAGAGAACTTAAAGAACATCAACTTTCACTAAAATAAAAAAATTAAAAACAAAATTAATGATTAAAGTTTACTTACTTACAGAATAGACATTGATTAATGTTAAAAAAATGTCACGAATAAACGTCAAAAAGTTTGCAGGTTATAATTTCAGCACCACTACTTTGTACTCCATATAAAACTCGTGAATTTCATTTTTAAAAGCCTATATAGAATAAATTGAATTTAAAAAAATCCCTTCTACGGAGCCGTAGGAAGGAAGATTTCGAAGAGTTCTATACTGAACTTGCTCTATCAAAAACTTTTCGGAACGCATTGTAGGAGTTGAATTAGTAGAATATTAGCCATTTGCAACAAGCTTCATTGTCATTCATATTAACGTTGTTATGAATTATTTAAGATTTCAACACCCCCACTATTTCCACCAGGGCTAAAAGTCACCCAAAACTAATCGAGTTCTTGTTTGCATCAAAACTAGAAATTTTGTGCCAGAATTTTTGTGCAAATCAGTTGAACGTTTGCGACTTCAGCGCGCCCACAAAATTGCCATGTTACCCCTATATATGTTGTTAAGTTTCCGCGGATGGGTTCTATGTCATTAAAATTCCTAGGATTTCTCCGCGTGGATACGAGCCAACACTCGAGTTCAAGCTCTCCTTTTGGGCCATTTTCAATAGAAGGAAATTGAAAAATTCTAACTAGTCTTAACCTCATTATCAAAGTTCGTTTTGAGAATTCTTCAAGAATTCTTCATTCGGAAGACTGTGTGTGTGGATTAAAGGCTTAGAGACGTTTTAGGTGTTTGTGGATTGAGGGTAAATATATATTAAAGCTTTTAGACCAGAGTGCTTTTGAGTCCAACATACAGTGGAAAAACTATAGTGAAATTTTCAAAGGAGTACTCACTTACATAAAGACTAGGCACCATAAATATATTTCTTCGAAATCTACCTAAAGCCATCATTTTGGATTTTACTTTATGCTTTTCGCGAAATTTTAACTAAGCCGTTTTTATTGCTTCCGTAAAGCTAAAAAATATTTGGTAAACTCTACCTTAATGCTCACAGGGTATAGAATCCAGGCCATTTGACTAGAGATATGGATTTAATCTGTTAGCTGGGGTACTTCTCCCATAAGAAATAAGATTTCATGATCCTGAAAAATATAAGAACCAAAAACAGAAAAATTTCTTTCATTCTTATGGAGAAGTACTACCTGTACTTAACAGAATATACATCTAGTCAATGGTTTGACTCCATACCTCAAGTATTGTGAAACTTCATCAATATTTAATAATAAAGTACTTATCAGTTTACTACAATTTGTTATACTGTAATAATAAAAAAAATATAAAAAATCTAGAACAAAATCATAATTAATTGAATTATGTTATGTTTTAAAAAGGCATTAAAAAGCTTTACAAAAGTCCACATTTTGAGGTTGAATCATGTCCTGTCTGGAAAATACTGAATATCTTTAAAATCTAATAAAAGTTTATCAAAAGTAACTAGTAAAACATCAAGCCAACAAATTTCTATAAAATGAGAAAGAATCAAGTTTCTAGGATGAATGGTTTTCATTTTATGAAGTTAAAACTTCAACCTCCATTGCAGCACAGTTACCGTTGTCAAATAGAATGAATCTTTATGATCTCATTTTTGTGAATTTATGAGGTCAAATTACCTCAAAAATTCGAAAATTAGAGTCACGTCAAGGATATTACTTTTTATCTGTTCACGCTGAGCTAGTTGTAGACTCAGCGGTTATTCAGTATATAAAGACTATGGATCGTTGATGATGGTAGCACCAAGGCTTATCGCGAGTCACGTTCGACTTGGGGCCTCCAATCTCCAAGTATAACCTATTGTATTTTTTAAACTTTTAATTAGCCGACAAATTATTCAAATTCATATCGAACTTTTTAAAAACTACGATACCGAAGAATAAAATTGGCACCAAGTCGAAATGGACAAGCAAAAACCGGATTTCAGTAGGATACGCCAAAAGCAGTTTCAGTAGGACCCAAAAGCAATCGCGAAAATTGGGCGGATACATTCAAAGGACTAAAATTTCAAAAGAGTCACTTTGGGAATCGCACGACGATTCGTATCCGCGAGGTGCAGCAAGGCTTGGTCAGTTTAAACTGTTTACCAGCAAAAGCTCTCCGTCCGCCTTGCGACAACCCGTTATTAACCGTCAATAATCATAACCAATTTGGAGCAGCAGGAAGCACCAGCGCAGCAAGAATTGAACTTCGAAACTGCGAGCACATCTACAAATACTGAGAAGACACACCCAAAAACTTCAGGCGCAAGTCAACTTTATCGTCAGCAGGCTTACTACAAAGGTTAAAAACAACCAAGGAGCGTACTTCGAAATTGAGCAATACCGTTACACGGCCCACTAAATTAAAGGAACTTTAAAGACATTAAAAATAAATAAATACTAATTATAAAGAAATTCATCACATGAAAAATAAATTATTATTATAATTTAAAATAAATATTAAAGTAAAATTAAAGCATAAATAAAATAATAAATAATTGTTAAAAACTAAATAAAAAATAATATTATAAATAAAATAATACTAATATAAAAAATAATAATGAAAATGGCATGATGTATGAAAAGGATTTCAACAAAAATTTAATAAAATATTAATAATTAAAAAAAAAAAGTTTAACATCAAGCATTTATACACATCAGAAGACACAGACCATTTAAGTTAAATTCACCCAAACTCTTCACTCCTATAAGAACTAAACACAAGATTACCAAGGCAAGACTTCAAAGGCAATCAGTTAGAAATTTCAAGTGAAGTCCCCATAGATCAACAAGAATATAATACTATTACACATTAAAACCAAAATAACAGAACTATAGGCATAAAATTTTGAAACTACGTCAAAACTAGAACCAAATTAGTAATATTATTAAAGATTTATTCAAAATCACCCAAAAATGAAAACACAATTAAGACAAGAGCTATTACTAACTTTAAACAAAAATCTCGGGATAGAAAAAATTATTTAAAGAAATAAATAGAGTTAATGACGCAATACAACTCTGGGATAATCCCAAAATATTAAAAATTGCAGACACAAAAACAGAATTAATTAAAAAGAATTTTTGAAGCATACCAAATATTCATTAAAACCTTAAAAAGAACCACCGCTAATGAGTTCTGGCACAAAACTAAATTCAATATATGGAATTTACAAAATTATACTCAATCGAACGAATGCGTTGATTAGCAACTAAAGCAGATAAAAAATAAATAATTGCTATCATAATAATAATAATTTAGCTAAAAACCACTCAACTGAAGATTTACTAAACACTAGACCCCCTTTCAGAATTATCAAGAGCCATTTTATCAAAACTCAAGTAATTGTAAAGTCATAATATGAAATTATAATTTACAGTACACAATATTTCAAATCAACCCAATGTCACTAGAAGCTATTCAAGCTCATTCAAGGATCAACAAAAGACAAGAGAATCATTTTAAAGGAATAGGCCCCAAGAAGAACGAACTTTATACTAAAGTCAAAATTACAATAATTACAAGATACGAAATGGTATAGATGAAAATCAAGAAGATTGCCATATCTAAAGATGGAACAATTTAAAAATACTTATCAATGCAGGATCGACTAGCAAATTTAATAAAACCTAATATTACCAAAACCATTACACAAAAATTTAAAAAATAATTTTATAAAAACTATAAATGGATCAAAATAAAATAACAGAATTACACATATATACAAATTTGGTAAAGAATACGTAAAAGCATTAATAATCAATTTCATAGGGATTTTGATATATTATTGAAGCTTGATACAATTAAATGAAAATTAGAATTTAAAATAGAATTTCAAAAGATAAACGTAATTATTTTAGAGACAAAGGATATAAACTAAGAAAAATTATCATAATTAACAAGATAAAACGAAAAACTTTCTCACAAAGTAAAAATTAATTAAGCTAAACATTAGATTTATCAATAGCTTAGATATAGAAAGAAATAGGAGCCATTATTAAACACAAAGATGTTAAAATGAAATATAAACCCTTAAATGCAAAGGCAAAGATCATAAAGAAAATAAAGATAACAAAATATGGGAAAAATTAAAAAATTAAGATTAATATTAAAAATAAAGTCAATGAACCTAACAAGAAATAAAAATAAGCACCAAAACTCGAATAAAATAATCAAATAAATATAGATAACTTAAAAATGTTAATAATTAATAGAGACAAGAAGTCAAAAGATTAAATTAAAACAGATTCAAAGCATACAAAAATTAAAAATTAAAGATAAAATAATTAAAGACACCCAAAGATAAATCAATTTATATCCAGCAAAAATTAAACAGGATAAAGGTATAAAGAAATACACAAGGACAAACAGCAATTAATAATCAATCAATAAATAAATTTAAAGTCGGATTTAAAAATATGAAATTACACACCAACAAAAATAGAAATCGAAATGAAATCATAAATAATGAGTTGAAATCTATTTAGCGACAGCTGAAATTTGATGAAATAAATAAAGAAAATTTAGAGACAAAATTACATTCCTCGGAAGAATCTATGGCAAAGATAAAGATTCTCGAAAATCTGTGATTCAATATTTTCAAAAATCAAATTATTTTAGATTCACTGATAATGATACAAAGTAGAAAAATTAAAAATTATTTAATAATAAAAATAGATTCAGTAAATTACAATAAATAAACATAAAATAGATTCAAAGACAGCAAAAATATTACTAGAATATATACATAGCAATATAAAATTCTATATTTATTTAAGATAAAAACATTGAAGCCCAAAACTCCCTTTAGCTAAATATGGTACTAATGAAAAAAACATTCTGTTATCACTTCAGGATAAAGGGCTAAAATTTAGAATATCAGAAATTAAGAGAAGCCAAAATTAAAAGCTAGGAAGTTCAACACCATGAAAATTATTCAATAAAGGCTGCTGAAAACACTGAAGCTAAAGAAAATATCACTAAACATGAAGGGTGATGGAATATATAAAAACAAAATTGTGAAGAAGTTTAATTTAACGTCAAAAGTATGAAAAAATCAATTAAAATATTAATAAAAACTAAACACCAAGTAGAACCGTTCAAATAGTGAATATAGATGTATTTGAGATATATAAAAACAAATTCATAACAATGGTAGAACAATTTTTCAAAAATTTGTAGAAGTAATCCATATAAAGAATTTAACAGCAGTTAGAATAGTAGAGAAAATAGAAAGAATTTTAAACAGACTTCCGTTACTAAAAGTAATTACCAGTACCAAATGAATTCAATAATGAATTAGCAAAAGCTTTATTAGAACAAAGAATAATATAAAAATTCTTTATGCATGCATCGAAAATCAAAATCAATTCTCCCGATGAGAAGTTACTCAACTATTTTAGAACATTTACAAATCAAATTAACAGGAATATAAATTCGAAATTATAACAAAACGAAAAATGAATACCATAATGATCAAAAGCTATCAATAATGCAATACACTCAACTATAGGAAAAACCCGTTCGAAAATTTTATATGGGAGGTATAATTTAATACAAATAAATAACGAAATAATAGATTCGGAAGTAATAAATCAATATAGTCAGGAAAAAGACTTAATGTTTAAATTAATTAAAGCAAATATTGAAAATAAGAAAAAGCGGTCAGGAGAGGAAAACCCCACTAAATTACCTAATACGTTATTTGGGGAGCTCACATTCAAAACGTACTTTGTCCACTTTTTTCGAAAAATGAGTTATTGACATATTTGTGTTCCTCTACGTAATTTGCACATGAAGGAATATCAGAATTCAGTAAAATCATGTTATTTCTCATTTAAAAATGATGTTGAAAACACGAAAGTTTCATACAAAAGTGTACTTTGTCCATAGACAAGTTTCAACCAATTCGTGCTTAGTCCATCTGACCAATAGGGTTGCTTGTTTCTAGTCACGTGACTGTTTGTTTCTGCCACGTCTTATTCATTCTCTAACCTTACTTTATAGGATTAGTTCAGTTGGAAAAGCTCTTGTGAGTACTCTTTAGATTTAATTGTTTTCATATATTCACAAATTTCATTTAAAATGGAAAATGAAGATGCCGACGGAAGTGTACGTGTGGGTGACTACAACATTGGAAGCAGAAAAAGACATTCTACACGTGGTAAAAAAACTGCATCAAAATCAACCAGGTACAGCACTCCTAAAATAGCCCTTAAATTTGAACCTTGTAAACATGATAACGATAGGTTTTCTTGTGTGAAGTTCATGCCAAGGGACTTGAAAACCTTTAGAAATAATTTTTTTGAAAAGCCAGATAAAGCTTCTCAAGACAGCATTATTTATACTCTTATTAAGACATGTCCAATAAAACGGCGTAGGCCTAGACCAGTTGATGAAAATACACACCAAAAACCTGGCAGAGAGCACGAATTCTTTGCCTCCTACCATTTACCTACAAGGGACTCTGGCAAAATACCAGTTTGCCAAAACTTTTTCCTTTTTGTGGTGACTGGAGTTGGCCGCACTAGACTCAAAAATATTGCAAGGAAGGTACATGCTAGCTTACCTATTGAGGAAAAAAGAGGCGGTGACAGAAAAAGCCATTTAAGCTTATTAAAAAAAGAAAATGTAAGGCAGTTTATTAAAAACCTTCGAGGCACAGAATCACACTATAGCAGACAAAAGTCTAGGAGAATTTATTTAAGCTGTGATCTGTCTATCAAAAAACTGCTTGAAATGTATAATGATACTGCTTATGAAGACATGGATGTGAGTCAGGCAATGTTTAGAAGAATTTTTGTCAATGAATTTAATATCGGATTTAGATCGCCAGCCAGTGATGCTTGCAGTACATGTTGTTTGCTCACAGCAAAAATAAAGCAAGCTGAACCTGGATCAGCTGAAAAAATGAGATATATGGTGGAAAAAAGAGTTCATAAGAAAAGAAGTCAAGCGTTTTATGACATACTAAAAGAAAATGTAGAAGACTCTATCTAAATTTTTAGGAACCTGAAGAAGAATGTGATTGTTTGGAACTTGAAATGTGTGATTTACACATTTAAGAAGCAAAGGTGTCATCTTAATGGACTCATAATGTTTTTTTAAAATGTATATTTCTTTTATAAATAAATAAAATTTGATCAAAATAAGCTTTGTCCATGTCTAATTCATTCAAACCGTGCTTTGTCCATTAATTTCATGCAAAACGTGCTTTGTCCAATTTTATATTAATTATTTAAAATATTAATCCTTTATAACTTTTTTATAGACGTATCTCATTGTGATAAATAGAATATCTATAAATTATTAGTTATTTTTGTAACAAAAAATAAATATATATATTTTTTATATTCGTTATTTGCAGTTTCTGAAAAGTACATTCACTCGGACAAAGCACGTTTTGAATGTGAGCTCCTCATTTTTTGAAAAGAGAAAAAGAGAAGCCAAAAGGAACACAAAATTTTTCAAAGATTAAACTTAGAGAATATAATCAAACTTTAGGAAAAATAAAAGATAGAAATAATAATAAATATCGCATTGATAGATTAAAAAAGTACATCACGTTTATTTCAGAGAGAGAGAACAAATAATATTACTGACCCAGTTGATAACGCGATGAAATCTAAGATTTAAGTCAAGGATAATCAACGCGAGAGATGCAAAGCGTAAGAATATATTTAATGATAGCTACTATAGGTTAATCAAGTATGAATAATTTAATTAGTTAGCAATATAGCAGTTTAAAATATATAATAAATAATAATTATCTAGAAGTAAACAATTTAAGGAAATAGATTGATAAACAGTTATATTTTATAGGTATAAATGAAAAGATTTTTGGGATAATAAGGACGAATTTTAATAGAGAAAACCTAATTGATAATTATAAAATCAAAATAAAATTCGAGAATTTTGGGAAGCCACACAGTTCGTGAAACCCATTTGTGAAATTGAGAATGAACTCGTAGATATAATTTTAAAAAAAATACCCGAGTATGTAAATATGATTCAAGTGATTCAATTTATTCCTTTACCAATATTTCATAATAAATTAAAAATGAATAACGAATTAAGAAACTGTAGAAATTGTTTATTCTCGAAATAAAAAGATTTACTATTGTAAAATAAAATAATTATTCTTATAAAAATATAAAAAGAAATTTTGTCAGAATAACTAATACCAAGTGAAATAATATAATTATTTTATAAAAATATAAAAAATATCCATGTTATGTGTATTAAATGAATAAATATGATTAATGAAATTTATTAAAATATCCATATTGTGTATTGAATAAAATAAAATAATTATTTGTTAAGATATCTATATCAAATAAAATAGTATAATTACCTATAAATGTTTGTTAAAATATTATATATTTTTATATTGTAAAGTGAAAAATAAAGTGAAAAGTGAAATATTAGTGATTAATTTTAATGATTTGAAAATAAAGCAAATAGACAAAGTAGATTTATATATAATAATAATAATACATAATTGTAATAATATTGTTAAGTATATTATACTGTATTGAATAAATATAAAATGAAAATGTTTGAAATAATTAAATGTAATAAATTAAGAAATGATACGAATATAAATGATTCAGATAATTGTGATAATTCAAATGATGTTAATAATTTAAATGATTGTAATTCAAATAACAATGTAAACTCGATATTTTAACGAAAAATAAATTGTGAAGAAATTTCATAAAATAATGAAATTTCTCCCCGGAGGAAGGAGGAGTCACGTCAGGATATTATGCTATCTGTTCCCACGCTGAGCTAGTTGTGGACTCAGCAGTTATTCAGTATATAAAGACGGATGTTCAGTGGTAGCATTAAGGCTTGTCTTAATCACGTTCGACTTGAGACCTCCAATCTCCAAGTATAACCTATTGTATTTTTAAACTTTTAATTAATAAAACCAATTATTCAAATTCATATCGTTTTTTTTTAAAAACTACGATACCGAAGAATAAAATT
>JALMQS010000291.1:8302274-8338449 GCA_024734495.1 Forficula auricularia | reverse complement strand
AGTGCTGCCTAATTTCTAGGCGCGCAGATAGGAACCTTCCGGACATTTCCTTTGATTCGAGCTCATTGGAATTCCGTAATAAAATATCAATGTTAGGTGTCACCTTAGGTTCTGACCTCTTGGAATGACCATATTATCTCAGTAGCAAAAGCTGCAGCATGTAAGCTTGGCTTTCTTTTCCGAACCAAACGATTTTTCACCCCCACTCAACTCCTTATATTATACAAGGCTCAAATTCGCCCCTGTCTTGAATATTGCTCGCATTTGTGGAGAGGAGCCCAAGTACTCTCTAATAGTCTTAGATGCAATTCAGAGGCGAGCTATGCATGACTGATAGGCGATCCTACATTAACTGACACCTCTCGACTCCCTAGCCCATCGTAGATCTGTCTCCGCCCTATCCCTTTTATAGATATTACCATGGCTTTTGTTCTGACGCAATAAAATCGATAATCCCACCAAAGGCCTCATTTGCCCGAAATACACGATTTTCTAAAATTCAACACCCCTACGCGCTTAAACTAGATACTAATCGAACAAACGCATTCGCCAATTCATTGACCCCTATGACATCTCAGAGACTGGAATTCTTCTTCCCCCCGACCGTCTTTCCAGCTACTGGTAACCTTCATACTTGTCAAGACCAGCATCCACAGATACCTTCGACACTCCAATCCCTAACGCAATCCCTTATCTTCACCGTGTTCAAGGGTCCACCACGGACTTCAGAGGTTGTACCTCCTTGGTGCAACTTTCTTGTATCAATATCATTATAAAAAAAAAAAAAAAATAATTAATCTAATGAATTTATAGAGGTAGGATGTGATAGCCGGCAACTGGATAGTTGCCAGGTAATAACTAACGGTTTCTTAATTATAATTAAATATGTAGCGTAAACTTTCCGATATCTCGTATAGTGCAATGTTAAAGAGTCTGAAAAACTCGATTTTTGAAATTTAATATCTCCGGAACTATATTGTTCATAAATTTCGTTTTGCCACCAATCGATGCAGAAATATTTAAATAACAATCTCTCTCAATTTCAAAAAAATCCTAAGAAAACCCATTGAGCGGAACAACTACCATTAATAACCGAATGTTTCCCACATTTGATTCAATCGCGAATCAAATGTAGATGATTTTTGCCAAATATTGAGTGAAAATAATATCTGAACTTATATATTTCTAACTTGAAATAATGATGTTAAATAAATTTATAATTTTTCTCATTGATATATCAAAGAATAATTGATATATCAACGAAAATTGTTTTGACCGCGCTTATTTGAAAAAAGATATATATATATATATATATATATATAGCGAGACTACTGCGGATGACGCTAATCTATAACATCTTAGATTTCAAATTCATTTGGTGATGCATCCGAATGTCATGCGGGCTATACGCAAAATGACGTATCTATATATATTTTCAAATAAGCGCGGTCAAAACAATTCTCTTTGATATATCAATGAGAAAAATAATAAATTTATTTACCATTAATAACCTTGGAAGCATTCTCCTAAAACTTTTCTCCAACTTCTAATTTAGATGAAATTAAGCCTTTGTTCTCCATTTCGGAGACTATTATAATATTTAAAGGGATTATGATTTTTAAGATTTTATTTCTAAAATTTTCATTGATCAATGAATTCAAAATTTAATTCCTTAGCCCAGTCCAATTAGACAAAATAAAGCTAATTGGTGGAATAAAATCCCAGAGTTTTGAAAATAGTCTTAAACGCTTCTTTTAGACTTGGGTTAATATGTGTCAAAAGTCCCCGCGGTGGGGGGGGGGGGTTAAAGTTACCTTTTTACAGTTTTTCGCTTATAAAAAAAAATTTCTAGAAGAAGATTAAATTTGCTAAAATTCAAACAAAGTTTCATCTTAATTGGATGATGGTAATCCGTGCCGCAATGAGATTGTAGTTTTGAAAAAAAGCAATTATTTGCATAAAATCGCATGGAAAATGCTTGATATCTAAAAATCTAAGAGTTTAACAAAAAAGCGTTCCAAGTAAACGTTCAAGTCAACAAATTTCCTAGAGAATGAAATAAAAATCAAGTTTCTAGGAAGAGTGGTTTATGAAGGAAAACTGCGATTTTTTGCAAAACTACAACCTCATTGCGGCCGGGTTACTCTTATCCAATTAAGATGAAACTTTGTTTTAATTTTAGCAAATTTAATCTAGTTTAAAAATGTATATAGATTCGTCTTTATCGAAAACGTGAATTTTATTCTTCGGTATCGTAGTTTTCAAAAAAAAACGATATGAATTTTGAATAAATTGGTTTTATTAATTAAAGTTTAAAATACAACAGGTTATACTTGGAGATTGGAGGTCTCAAGTCGAACGTGATCAAAACAAGCCTTAATGCTCCCACTGAACATCCGTCTTTATATACTGAATAACTGCTGAGTCTGTAACTAGCTCAGCGTGGGAACAGATAACATAATATCCTGACGTGACTCCTCCTTCCTCCGGGGAGAAATTTCATTATTTTATGAAATTTCTTCACAATTTATTTTTCGTTAAAATATTGAGTTTACATTGTTATTTGAATTACAATCATTTAAATTATTAACATCATTTGAATTATCACAATTATCTGAATCATTTATATTCGTATCATTTCTTAATTTATTACATTTAATTATTTCAAACATTTTCATTTTATATTTATTCAATACAGTTAATATAGTTAATAATAGTATTACAATTATGATTATTATAATGATATATTGATTCTTATGATTAGGCCACAAATTCAAATCAACTTCGTCTATTTGCTTTATTTTCAAATCATTAAAATTAATCACTGACACTTCACTTTTATTGTCTATCAATTCTGGCTTAATGATTATTTTAGGCACAGGTAAATCACTGAATTTCTTACTTTTTTCATAGGTAATTACTTTATTATTATTTATTATACAATCATTATTTTTCACCAAATATACACCGTTGTACAAATACTTTGATAAATTTTTACATTCTAATAAGGTTGTTTCATTATTTCTTACAAAGATGATTATATTATTTGTATCAGGAATTATACTTATTTCAGGGTAAAATTTTAATTTATGTAATTTACAATATTCAATATTATTTTCTTTAATAATTCTATAGATACATGAGCTTATTTTAAAGTTTGATATTTTGCAATAATAAATTTCATTAGAGAATAAACAATTTCTGGCGGTACTTAATTCGTTATTTATTTTTAATAGGTCCTGTTTTGTTTCGTTCATTATGTAACTTTGTTTATTATAAAATATTGGTAAAGGAATGAATTGAATCATTGATGCGTTCATATTTATATACTCGGGTATTTTTAATATTACGTCTACTAGTTCATTTTCAATCTTACAAATAGGCTTCACGAACTGAGTAGCTTCCCAAAAATTCTCGAATTTTATTTTTATTTTGTAATTATCAATTAGGTTTTTCAAATCTTTAAATGAAATTATACTTTCGTGCAGGATATGTAAATTACAGAAAGTGAGAGATACTTGGATTGAGTCTATTAATTCAATAAATGGTTCAAGTGTTAAAAGGATCTCTGTTAATACTTTGTTATCAACAAATTCGTTCCTAGTTTCTAAAAATAACCTTTCGTTTATATTTATTTCGTGAATTTTCCGATTTAATTCTATTATAAGTTCTTTATTTGATTCTAATATTAAGTTATTCTGCGATTGCAATTCCCTTTGATTCTTTGTTAATTTGGATAGGATATAATCATAATGTTGCCTATCTTCATCATCCATCACTCCTGTTAATGTTTTAAAAATGGATCCCAACCCGTTTATTATTCCTCTTTTATTTCTTTTATGACTAAATAAGTTATCTATTTTGTTTTCCAAAATACTATATTGTTTATTAATTAAACTGTGTAAATATACCTGTTTATCATAATGTTCTAGCTGTTTACTTTTAATAACTACCTGTGCTAATTGTTTATATTTAGTTAATAATAACGTTAAATTATAAAAGTAATGAATATAATAATTATTAGTAAATATTTTTACGTCTTGTGTTTCTAGCTTTATATATCCTTGACTTACATCTTGGATTTCATAACCTTGCAGCGCTATCAATTGGGTCAGTGCAAGGAGGATTGCTGTCCTCATCTTCTTTCTGAAATACACGCGGTCTCTTTAGTCTATCAATGCGATATTTATTATTATTTCTATCTTTTATTTTTCCTAAAGTTTGATTATATTCTCTAAGTTTAATCTTTGAAAAATTTTGTGTTCCTTTTGGCTTTCTCTTTTTCTTTTTCAAAAATAACGTATTAGGTAATTTAGTGGGGTTTTCCTCTCCTGACCGCTTTTTCTTATTTTCAATATTTGCTTTAATTAATTTAAACATTAAGTCTTTTTCCTGACTATATTGATTTATTACTTCCGAATCTATTATTTCGTTATTTATTTGTATTAAATTATCTCTCCCATATAAAACTTCGAACGGGGTTTTTCCTATAGTTGAGTGTATTGTATTATTATATGCTTTGACTATTATATTCATTTTTCGTTTTATGTTATAATTTCTGAATTCTATATTCTGGTTAATTATTTGTAAATGTTCTAAAATAGTTGAGTGTACCCTCTCTATCGGAGAATTTGATTTTGGATTTTCGATGCATGTATAGTGAATTTCTATATTATTCGTTCTACAAAAGCTTTTAAGTAATTCATTATTGAATTCATTTCCGGCATCGGTAATTACTTTTTGGGGTAACGGAAGTCTGCTGAAAATTCTTTCTATTTTTCTCACTATCTCAACTGCTGTTAAATTCTTTATATGGATTACTTCTACAAATTTTGAAAATTGGTCTACCATTGTTATGAATTTATTTTTATATATCTCAAATACATCTATATTCACTATTTGAAACGGTCTACTCGGTGTTTCAGTTTTATTAATATTTTTAATTGGATTTCTTTCATATTTTGCCTTTAAACAAATTTCACAATTATTTATATATTTCTGGATATCTTTCTTTATTGCGGGCCAATAATATTTTCTTCTTATTTCTAAATAATTTTCGCTTATACCTCTATGATTAGTTATTCCTTCATGTATATCTTTCAATATTTTTAATCTAAGTTCCTAGGTCCTCGATATCTTCTAAAATTTTACTACATTTGTAAATATTTAAACTATTAAATGTTTGTTGAATTAGATTATTCAAGGGGATAAATAATGTTTCATCTTTAAAATAAATATAGAATTTTATATTGCTATGTATATATTCTAGTAATATTTTTGTCAGTTCGAAATCTATTTCATGTTTATTTATTGTAATCATCAATCTATTTTTATTATTAAATAATTTTAATTTTTCTACTTTTGTATCATTATCATGTGAATCTAAAATAATTTGATTTTTGAAAATATTAACTGCTACATTTTCGAGAATTTTTATTCCTGCTATCGGGGACTCTTCCGCGGAATGTACTGTCTCTAAACCTTCATTATCATCACCAGCTGTCGCTAAAATAGATTCTAACTCATTATTTATGATTTCATCGATTTCTATTTCGTTTATGTGTACTTCATATTTTAAATCCGACTTTAAATTATTTATTGATTGATTATTAATTGCCGTTTGTCCTTGTGTATTTCTGCCATCTTTTATCCTAATTTTTGGTTGACATAAATCATCTATCTTTGGGGTGTCTTTAATTATTTTCCTATCTTTAACCTTTAATTCCTTGTATGGTTTCTGAATCTGTTTCCTATCACTTAATCTTTGACTTCTTGTCCTCATTAATTGGCTAACATTCTTTAAGTTATCTATATTTATTTGATTATTTTTATTCGGAGTTTCGCGTTTATTTATTTCGTTAGGTTCATTGACTTTATTTTCAATATTAATCTTACTCTTTAATTTTTCCCATGGTTTGTTATCTTTATTTTCGCTAATCTCGCCTCTATCTAAGGGTTTATATTTCATTTTAACATCTGTGGGTTTACTATCGGCTCCTATTTCTTTCATATCTAAGCTACTGGATAATTCAATGTTTGTGTCATCAATTCTACTGTGAGAAAGTTTTTCGTTTATCTTGCTAATATGATACTTTAGTTTATATCTCTTGTCTTCAAATATAATTACGTCATCTTTGAAATCCCATTTAAATTCTAATATTTTAATTGTATCAAGTCCCAATAATATATCAAAATCCCTATGAAAATTGATTATTAATGCTTTTACATATTCCTTACCAAAAATTTGTATATATGTGTACTCTGTTATTTTATTTGACCCATTTATAGTTTTTATAAAATTATTTTCTTTAAATTTCGTGTACGGTTTTGCAATATTAGGTTTTATTAAATTTACAGTCGATCCTGTATCGATAAGTATTTTTAAATTGTTCCATTCTAGATATGGTAACATTGATTTTTCATCTATACTATTTCTGTATTCAAAATTATTGTAATTAATTTGGGGTGTTATGTAAGTTCGTTCTCTCGGGGGCCTATTCCTAAAAAATGATTCTCTCGTCTTTGTTGACCTGAATGAGTTTGAATAGTTTGTGTAGACATCGGGGTCTGATTAACAAAATGTGGACGTGGGGGCCTATAGTTATTATGATTCCTATAATTATTTGAGTTTTGATAGCTATTTTGATAATTTTGGAGAGGGGGTCTAGGTTGGAAATTCTGTCTAGGTTGAAAGTTTCTATAATTATTATTATTATGATAGTAATTATTTATTTTTGGTCTGCTTTCAGTTGCTAACGCATTCGTTCGATTGAGTATGTACTCGTAAACTTCATATATTGAATTTAGGTTTTGTGCTAGAACTTGGCTAGCGGTGGGTTCTTTTAAGGTTTTAATGAATATTTGGGTGGCGTCTTCCAAAAATTCTTTAATTAATTCTGTTTTTGTGTTCGTACTAATATTTCTCGCATTTATCCTAGAGTTGTATTGCGTCATTAACTTATTTATTTCTAAATAATTTTTTTCTATCCCGAGATTTTTGTTTGTTAGGGAAAATAGCTCTGTCTTAATTGTGTTTTCATTTTTGGGTGATTTGAATAAATTCCTTAATAATATTACCAATTCGTCCCAGTTTCTGACGTGGTGTCCTAAAATTTTATGCCTAGCGTCTCCTGTTATTTGATTTTTAATGTGTAATAGTATTATATTCTGTTGATCTATGGGGACTTCACTGAAATTTCTAACTATCGCCTCAGTGTTTTCAATAAATTCTTCTAGTAATTCAGGGGAACCATTATATTGGGGGATTAATCTTAAGAGTTCCGAATTTGATAGTGTAGCCATTGTTTATTCTTTTTATTTATTTATTATTTATAAACCTGTTAGATCTTCTCCGAACAACTCTATATATCTTTTTACTAGTTTCTCCTGTCTTTTATTAAATTTTTCTATATGTTTAAATATTTTATTAAAATAATGATCGATTCTATTCTGTGTTTTGCTTTTAACTGTCTTGCTCATACTCTACTTCAATATTTCAACTTTAATATTAATTATTTATTTATTCATTTGTAACAATTTACTTTAATATTTATTTCAACAATAACAATTATTCACTTATTTCATGCATTAACTTTTCTTTATTTAACATTTATTTATTCATGCATTAATCTCCTTTACAATTATTTATTCTATTATTTTCACAATTTTTCAATACTTTTAACAATTATTTATTTATTTTTAACGTTCAATTTATGGGCCGTGTAACGGTACGGTTGACCGGAAGGATGTCTGTTCGTTTCTAACCTTTGTATTGTATTCTCCGCTGACGATGCTGACTGCGCCCTTGGGAAGTTTCGGCTGTATCTTCCTCAGTATTTGTGTGATGTCCCGCAGCTCGAAGTTCACTCCTCGTTAAGGCTGGTGACTTCCTATCGCTCCAATTTGGTTGGCGATTGGCTGACGGTTGTCAACGGATTGTCGTGGCAAGGCGACGATAGGTTTTTCGCTGGTAAACAGCTTAAAAGCTGACCGTTCGTTGGCACTGCGACACGAACGTCGTGCGATTCCCAAATTGACTTTCGAAATTTTGGGGTCCTCGGAATGTATCCTACCCAATTTTCGCGGTTTAGTTTTCGGGGGATCCTACCGACTGCGCCAATTTTATTCTTCGGTATCGTAGTTTTCAAAAAAAACGATATGAATTTGAATAAATTGGTTTTATTAATTAAAGTTTAAAAATACAACAGGTTATACTTGGAGATTGGAGGTCTCAAGTCGAACGTGATTAAGACAAGCCTTAATGCTCCCACTGAACATCCGTCTTTATATACTACATAACTGCTGACTCTGTAACTAGCTCAGCGTGGGAATAGATAACATTATATCCTGACGTGACTCGTGCTTGCTCCTTTATGGTCGAATTGGGAAACAAAATCGAAAAAAGTGCGACTTTTTGGGATAGTATTCAAAAGTGATCCGGGAGGCTGTTTTTTGAGTCCCCATAAAAAATCGAACTACTGAATCAATTTCCTATTTTTTTTTAATCCACGCCAAGGGGTCCAAGTCGAGTTTTTCTTAAAATTGGTTTGAGTGCAGAAATTAACACTAGATATATAAATTTACTGAGTGGCAAAGAGATCCAAGTATAGAATAGATTTCAATGCTGCCATCTGTCAGTCAGAAGTTTTACTTCTTACTATATCTTATTATTTGTTTGGAGCTAAACAGGTCCAAGTATACTAGGATCCGTTGGCAACTAACATACTGTCAGTTTAATTTGTGGACGTTTGTTTCTATCAGAGCTTCAAGTCTCTTTAAAAACAGTGATTTAAGTAAGTTGTTGTTTGTTTTAAAAATGGATACATCAGATGATGAAAAAGGTAAGGACTTATAGATAAGGAAAATGTTATATTTTATAAGAAAGTGTGTTTCTGTCAAATTGAAAGGAAAATTTAATAAGATTTTTGAGGTTAAGAAAAGAATTAATGCCTTTATTGGATTATAAATTTAATTAAAACCAAGGGCATATTCAGGTCTCCCGTTATTATTTAATTAATTTATTTATTTACCATAATTTTTAATAGATTATAGGTAAAATGATTTTCTTTTTCAGAGCAATTTCCCGACAACTCTGATATGGATGAAGATTATGTTCCAAGTAGCAGTAGTAGTGATGCTGGAGTGCAAGCCCTAACTTACTTGGCTGGAAAATCTAGAAAAAGGGTGCGTAAAGTTAAGACGTGGAAAAGAAATATATCCAAAGTTCGAAGAAACAGTGGCCAGGAATATGTTGATCGCAAGGGTGTAGTACACCGTTCAAAATCAGTAAAGGCTTATGACCACAGATGTAGATACAAGTGTACAGAAAATTTTTCAGATGAGGAGAGAAACACAATTTTTACTGATTATTGGAATCTTGGAAAGAAACCTAATGGATGGGATCTACAAAGTGCTTTTATTGCATCGTGTATACAAAAGTATACTCCAAAAATGCATCGTGAAAACGTGGGTCGGCCAAAGAATATAAGCACTTCTATAAAACTCCAAAATAAACGTGTATGTAAAGAATTTTTCTTAAAAACTTTAGATATCAGCCGTAAACGATTTTATAATGTAACCATAAAAAAACAAGAATCTGGAGTTGCTCAAATGGATCAAAGAGGTCGCCATATCCCTGGAAATAAAATAGATGAAATGTCTGTAAACTTAGTAAAAGAGCATATAAGCTCATTTCCAAGATATCTGAGCCATTATACAAGGAAAGACAATCCGAATCGCAAGTATTTGTCTCCAGAGTTAAATGTATCAAAAATGTATAAACTATACAAAGAATATTGTGCACAAAAAGAAGTTGGACCATTGAAGCTAAGCAAATACCGCGAAATTTTCAATACCCACTTTAATTTGGCTTTCCACACACCGTATTCAGACACATGTTGATGTGATCATGATCATGATCTCTTGAAATTTGTAGTGGATAGTATTTCAAAATTTTTATGTTTACTTTTTAATAGATGTTTGGATGAGGGAACTATGCCTATTGGTTGGAAAAGAGCGTTAGCTATTCCTGTTTATAAAGGGGGAGATAAGAGCTTAGCTTGTAATTATAGGCCAGTGAGTTTAACAAGTCTGGTGGGCAAAATTTTAGAGAGGTTGGTAGACTCTCATATCCGCTCGTATTTGGAAGGGCAAGGATGGTTCTATCATAGGCAACATGGTTTTAGAAAAAATTATTCCTGTAATTCTCAATTAGTTTCTTTTATTCAGGAATTACAGGAAGCTTTGGATAAAAGTCAGTGTGTAGATGCAGTATTTTTGGACTTTGCCAAGGCTTTCGATAAAGTCAGTCATAAAATTATTTTAGAAAAATTAAACTCGTCAGGGTTGTCTGTTAAGTTAATTAAATTTATTCGGTGTTTTCTTAGGGATAGAACTCAAATTGTAAAAGTGGGTAATGGTCTGTCTGATAGAGTAGATGTCACGTCTGGGGTGATTCAAGGTAGTGTTCTGGGTCCTCTTCTTTTTCTTATATATGTAAATGATTTGCCTTCTATCGTGCAATCATCTATTAGGCTTTTCGCGGATGATTGTGTCGTATATAGAGTAATTGATAATGATTGTGATAGCCTTACTTTACAGAATGACCTGGATCAAATTGAAGGATGGTGTAGATCCAATTCAATGGAACTAAACCATTCCAAGTCAAATTTGGTTAGATTTAGTACTAGAAATTTGGTTAGTCCTCAAAATTATTACATTGGTGGAAATATTATCAATGAATCTAAATTTTATAAATATTTAGGCATACATATTCAGGCAAATTTAAAGTGGGATATGCATATTAGTTATATAGTCAATAAGGCTTATAGGAAATTGGGGATGTTTGGTAGAATTTTGAAGGGTACATCTAGAGAAGTTAAGTCAAAAGTTTATTTAACTTATGTAAGACCTAATTTAGAGTATTGTTCTGTGGTTTGGGACAAACACCCACAACGATTAGAGAGAAAAATTGATATGGTACAAAGGAGGGCGGCTAGATTTGTTTTTGGTAAATTTGATAGGTTTAGTGAGTGTCACTTCAATGATTAATGAATTAGGATGGTCTAGCTTATTGGAGAGAAGGGAATGGGCTAAATTGAAAGTGATTTTCAAAGCCTATAAGGGTTTTAGGAGTTGGGAGGAAATAACGAATAGATTTCAGGAACCAAATTATTTAGGTAGAGCTGATCATAGAAAAAAGATTCGTAAGCCAAGATTCTTGAAAAATATCGGTTTACATTCATTTGTAGGATCTGGCATTGATTTGTGGAACAGTCTGTCTGTTACTACTTGGGATTATAGTCCTCTGCCCCCTATGATTAAATCAATTATAAATTTTGTCAAGTCCTAATGTCCTAGAGTTGTGCAAAATTTTATTTAGTTCTCGCAAGCAGAGATTAGGTGAGGTAGAGAGAGGTCATACCATCCTTGTTAAGGTTTTGACCAGGTTTCCTTAACAACTTATGGCAAATGCCGGGATGGCTAATGCGTCGCTTGCTCCTGGTATCGGGTTTTTGCGCGGAATTTTTAAATTACTTTTTGTCTTTTGATGGAAATATATGGTCATGTTATTTGTTAATGAGCATACATTTCTAATTTTTTTTTCTTTTCTTTTTTTTTACTTGTTTATTATTTGTTAAATTGTTGTAATTAATTTGTATTGATGTTTATTAATGTATTGTTGTAGCTAGATTGTATTGATGTTTGGAGGACCTAGCCACCGAGGACTTGTGCCTCTAAGCAGGTCGAGAAATAAAGATTTATTTATTTATTTATTTATTTATTATGTTCAAAGTGTGACACATTTAAAACACAAATAGACACATGCGATCCAGAGTCAGAAGAGAGCAACCGTTTAGTCAGAGAACACGATCGTCATCTACGGCAAGCTCAAGCAGCCAAAGATTTAAAACACTCCGCCAAGGAATTAGCAAAACAGTGTCCAGAGAGACGTGCTATTTGTTTTGATTTGCAAAAGACGTTGCCTACTCCATACTTGACATGTAGCAAGGTCTATTATCTGCGCCAGCTATGGACCTACAATTTAGGCATCCACGATTTAGCGTCTGGAGTTGGTACCATGTACATGTGGCATGAAGGTGAAGGTTCCAAAGGTTCTCAAGATGTTATGTCATGTTTGCTAAAGTATATTCAGAGCTTGCCAGAAACAGTGACTCACATTGACGCATTTAGTGATAACTGCGGAGGGCAAAACAAAAACAAAAATATAATAAAATTTTGGATGTATATTATGCAATCCACCAATATAAAAAGCGTGGACCACCGTTTTTTAGTCTCAAGGCACTCTTTTATGGAGTGCGACCAAGACTTTGCTATTATTGAAAAAGCAAAGAGACAGCTAACTCATGTGTTTACTCCCGAAGATTGGGTTAATTTTGTAGCAGGGGTTAGTAGAAAATTCATTGTAGTAAAAATGCAGCCTGAAGACTTTAAGTCCATATCTCCCATGGACAACATAATGAAATCAAATAATCTTAAAGGTCTAAGGAAAATGCAATGGCTGCGTTTTGAAAAGGAGCATCCATTCAAACTCTTTTATAAAGAAGTTTATAACATTGACTTACCTTTTGAAGAAATTAGTTTTTCTAAAGTAGCTGGTTTGCGTGGTAGGCCTGCAAAAATTATTCTACCTATGCTTTACGAAGAGCCTCCAAAAATAAAAGTGGCAAAATACAATAACCTTATGCAACTTCTACCGTATGTGCCACCAATACATCATAATTTTTATAAGTCATTGCATCCAGGACAAAACACAAACGGGAATGAGAATGACAACTTCGGCAACATCGTTGAATCAGACGATGAGTAGCAACAATTTAAAATGTTGTATTATTTTTTATTAATAAAGAATATTATCTAATAAAAGCTTTTTATTAACCATTTACAAAAAAAACATGTTAAAAAAATTATAAAGAAATTATTAAATATCATTTTTCCAAATTTTCACAACAGCCCTGTGCCAAAATACGGACCTGTAAATGAGATAATCTTAGAATGTCGTAAATTTAATATAAAAGTGTCTGCAAAGCATTAATTAACGTTCCCAAATAATAAAATTTACGAATTTTGATCACTGGATTTTTTTAAAAGTAAAAGTACTTTAAATTAAAATATCTCAATATTTACATTTTAGTACTTGGACCCCTTGGCTTCTGACCCCCTCAATTTACTATAGGACGGTTATTTACAAAAAACGGTTTTCGAGTTATAAGCGAAAAAACTGGAAAAATGGAACTTTAATCCCCCCCCCTTTTCGGGGATTTTTGACAGACATTAACCCAAGTCTAAGGGAACTGTTTAAGACCATTTCCAAAACTCTGGGATTTTTTTCTACCGATTAGCCTTATTTAACTTGGCTAATATACATACTACTTATCTAACGATATAATTGAATGATTTCTCAATTAAAAATAACAAAACTACAACAAACTTTACTGCCCTATATTAAAATTCATCTCTAAATTCATCTCTTTAACACATTTATTTTTTTCCAGATACAAGTAATAGAACTAAGAATGAAACTGAAGATTATTTCTGTGAGGAATGTTTGTCAGGATTTCTATCATTGCCTGATTTCGAAAGCCATATACAGGAAGGACATTCAGAAGAAGTACTCTTCTCAAGTCTTCTTAGCGATAGGAAATATATTGTTGAAACCATATCGCAACCCCCTATTGCCATGAATCCTCAGAGCGAGAAGGCTTCTAAAATGACCTTTCATGATCGATATAATGCCGCCAAACGTTCTTTAACCTCTCCTAACAATAAAAAAAAATTGAAATCAAAACAACCTAATCAATGTTTGCGAACTATTTCTAATAAAAAGCGTTCAGGGCAAAAGCATTTCGTCTGTGATCACTGCGAGAAGAGTTTTTTACAAATGAGTATTCTCAAAATACATTTACTTATTCATACAGGCGAAAAGCCTTTCGTCTGTGATCAATGCGAGAAGTGTTTCTCTCGAAAAGGTGATCTCAAAAGGCATTTACTTATTCATACTGGAGAAAAGCCTTTCGTCTGCGATCACTGCGAGAAGGGTTTCTCGCAAAAAGGTGATCTCAAAACCCATTTACTTATTCATATAGGCGAAAAGCCTTTCCTCTGTGATCACTGCAATAAAGGTTTCTCAGATAAGAGAAATCTCAAAAGGCATTTACATATTCATACAGGCGACAAGCCTTTCGTCTGTGATCACTGCGAGAAGGGTTTCTCGCAAAAAGGTGATCTCAAAACCCATTTACTTATTCATATAGGCGAAAAGCCTTTCCTCTGTGATCACTGCAATAAAGGTTTCTCAGATAAGAGAAATCTCAAAAGGCATTTACTTATTCATACAGGAGACAAGCCTTTCGTCTGTGATCACTGCGAGAAGGGTTTCTCGCAAAAAGGTGATCTCAAATCCCATTTACTTATTCATACAGGCGACAAGCCTTTCATCTGTGAGTACTGCGAGAAGGGTTTCTCAGATAAGGGTAATCTCAAAAAACATTTACTTATTCATACAGGCCAAAAATCTTTCGTCTGTCATCAATGCGAAAAGGGTTTTTCAGAAAAAGGATCTCTCAAAAAGCATTTATTAATTCACACAGGGCAAAAGCCTTTCGTCTGTGATCACTGCAATAAAGGTTTTTCACAAAATACTAATCTCAAAAGACATTTACTTATTCATACAGGCGCAAAGCCTTTCATCTGTTACCACTGCGATAAGAGTTTCGCAGTAAAGTATAATTTAAAAAATCATTTGAAAATCCACTCCTAGAAAAAAAGTCTCTCTTGATTCTATTTTAAATAACTAAATTATATATTGTTGCCTTAGTATGCTAAACCTAAAACCTGCTATATCGATTTTTTATCATATATAACATATTAATACCGTTCGAAAGAAAAAGTGATGCAGTATCGTCCAAGTAAAACTGCTACTTAAATTTACGATTGTAAGTTGTAGAAAATAAATGTGAAAAATAGTTTCCTTCCATAACAACAATATTAAATTTTGTTTATTTTTTGTCTGCTCTGTAAAATATATTTGTAGTGAGTTAGCAGGTTTACACTCTAAGGCGACGATATGGTATAACTCAGAAATAGTAAACAGATAAATCAGGTTGCACTGCTAATTACAAGGCAATTAAATTCGAAACAGTTGAAACTGATCTCTGACGACCTACAGTCATTTAGATTCAACCTTTGTGTCTACTGAAACTATTTGTACTTCTACCGTTGTGTATATTGTATGCTTCTTTTGTTTGAAATTTAAACAACTCTTACTCTCTTACATGTTTGAATATTTATTTTTCCCAAATTTGTCCTGTTTAAATCTTAACTTACTTTTTCAATTATATCCATGCTTTATAATAATCTATAACTCATTACTCGTTAAGTAAGTATGAAATAATTACTCGTTACGCTTGACAAGTGAAATTTCATGCAAATACTATCAAAGTTTTAACGTAGCCTGGAATAAATAATTATTAAAAGAAAACATCCCTGATGATTACACGAATGTCCTTCTCGAAACATCCTCATTCCCATTAAAAGTAGATCTGAAATTTATTTGAATTTAATTATACATTTAATTATTTTTTTATATTTATTTATTAATTTCATCAATAAATATTAACAAAATGATTATTAAAATTTGTTAACAAATTAATAAAAAAAAAAAATGCATTTTTAATGTAGGGATTATTCTAGGTGGCTTAAACCAGGTGAAGAAAGACTCAAGTATTTTCAATAATAATGGTTTATTCGATGCTTTTCAATAATAATATAACAAAGTGCTTTATAAATGTAGAAATAAAACTGGAGATGTTCGTGTATCTTGAGTAGAAAAATACTTCTTGAAACTTGCTGGTTAAATCTTCGGTAAACATATACTTAATGAACTGACCGTGTCGGAGGGGAAATCGTAACTGACTGTCTTCAACTTGGGAGACGATCTTTATAGGCATTGAGTTGACATCTAGGGCTTCTGACGACAGGTCCTTGGAACAGCCAATCAGCGCATCTGTTAATATGGCCAATCCGGGAGCAGCTGGCCGTCGCCGCTCTCGAGTGGTAACAGACTTTCACGGTGGCGCTGCGGGCGGTAGTGGCGCGCGCAGCTTGAGCGGTGGTGGGGGAGCAGCAATAGGGGAATGGACTCGTGCAGCTGAGGGGGGGGGGGTTGGAATGGGGAGTGAACTCTTCGCTTGAAGAGTGCGTGTAAAACTTACAAATCTTGACGGTGCGTTGCCTGGTAAAATCTGCCAGGCTGCTGCTCAGATTGACGGAGGCGCGAGGTGGCTGGAATCAGGGCGGTGTCATGGTGTGCAGGACCAGGGCAAGTTGGCTTGGCTGGATCCCACATTAATATGTTATATAAATGAATATTTTATTCTTATAATGTATTAGTACCTGGAGGCACCGAGCGATGCTCGGTAACTTCTTCCTTCAGTTAAAAGCTTTATTTTAATATTATTTTTAATTTAAAATTCTGATAAAAAGGTCGATTTTTATTTGAGAGCCGCTTTCAAATTAAAAAAATACAAAAATATATAATAGTCGCCCAATGTAGCCCCCACCTCCACACCGCTAGACTCCACCCCCGAAACCTTTCCCTACTCCCGGATTCCCCACCACTGCGCCCCACCTTCTGCACCTGTTTTGATTCAACCATATGATTCATTTTTATTCATCCAATTAATAAATAAAACCTATCAAAATGTGTTGTTTTTTCAGAAAATTGAGACCTGCTTATGCGAAATATATTTTTAAATAAATTCTTGATTATTTTTTATTCTATTAAATAAATAAAGTTCTTTATAAAAACAATTATAAAACGTTTATTAATATTTCTAACGTTTAGGGAGAACAAAATATGTTAAAATCCACAATCTCAATACTTCTTCAAGGCCTTTTAGAACAATGAAACAAACAACCCATTGTCTGCCTGGGTATAAAAGGAAAATGGAAACCTTTTTAAAACCCTAAGAATGAGATTTGTCTACCTGAGAATAATTAATTTGATTACGAAAAAACCCATCAAAAACAATTTTGTCGAAGATGAGACCGTGACAGATCGAATTGTCACCCCAAAAACCCCCTAACCCGTGGTGAATTTCATCAAAATCGGTAGAGTCATTTTCAAAATAGAACCAAGATACAAATATATAAACAAATAAATATACAATTTTTGCTCGTTTAATAAGAGTAGATAAGAATATACTTAATCTGAAGGAATTCTTTTAATATGCAATAAAGCCCTTAAGCCCTTTTTTTCTCTTGAGAAAATTAATTTTGTTTAAATACCCATGTGGAAATTTTGGAACGGTCGCAGATCATTCCGGCCATCATCCAATACCAGATTGATATCCGAAAGCAGTATCTGTCTGGTGTCAAAATGATCAGATCATGCCGACATCAGATTCTATGTTCTTCGGGGACAATAACTGGTTATTGAATAGACACTGTTTGTCAGAGTCGTTCTGACACAATTTTCTGATATCAAACTGATCCTGTTTTCAAGTATCGTTAGGACACATTCTTATTAATAAATAATCAATTTTTTTTTTAAATCAATTTTTTATTAAATAAAAAACTTACAAAATAAAATAAAATATTTTATTAAACAAAAAAACAATTATATATTATGTGAGAAAAATAGTTAGCAGCATTATTTTTTCCATACGCTCGTTCCGAAGCCCCGGCCAGCCACTTACTATCTTTTGGTAAAAGCTCTTCAGTTGGTACTTACGCCACGTAATTTCTCTAATGATTCTGAAAAATAATAACATTATTTCAAATATAATTTTAATATTATTTCAATTTTTAATAATATTCTTATATTACCTGCTATATTTATAAATAATTTTCTTCCTCCGTTCCTCCTCGCAAATGCCCCGTTGTCCACTATTATAGGCAATTTGCACTTTGGAATGAATGTGCAAGTTATCAATTTTACATTTATAAATGTAAGCTTAAAAAATAATTATTGAATTCATAAAAAAAACCTTTTAAAAAAGAATTTGCTCGTAATTTCTCGAAAACAAAAATAATCGAATAAACTTACAAGTTTCTCCTCTTCGATAATGACGATCAATTTATTGAACTTGTGCTTTCACTGGACATAAGAAACTTTATTGGAATATATCTTTGTCTCGTTTCCGTTTTGAAATTCCGATACTTTTTTGAATAATGATAAGACGACATTTTTACACTATAACGAAATTTATATATCACTTACGAAAATTATTATTCGAGGCAGAAATTACATTAATACAGAGATATTATATTAATTAATTAGAGGCGACTGTGGGTCAGTAGCTAGAGTGTTGAGTCGCTGGTTCGAGACCGAGTCTCGGCAGATAGATATTTGCAGTCGCCTCCTCTTGGAAAGTAATGGCAACCTACCAAGAGTAGAATTGCCAAGTGACCTCTCCAAATTAGCCGTTCGGAACCGGCGTTAAAAAGTAGGTCCCGTATATCTGTGTAAAACAACTAAACACACTCAGCACAGGTATATGTGGAGAGGCGCCGACACCCTTTTCGGGTATGGCATTCGAAGAGAATTATATTAAGGGATAGAACACACTCTTTACTGACTATTTGTAAAATGACATCTGAATCAAACAAACTTGGAGGTTATGTCTGGGCCAATTTGAATAACAAAGAGAAGTCACTTGTTTGAAAAATCCATTTTGAAACTGGGCCAGTCTCCGCCAGAGGGAATGTCGGTCGAAATACCGAGACCCGGTTAACAGACCATTCTGATACCAATCTGATATTAAGGCCAATATCCGCCCGATTGAATGTCGGTCGAAATACCGAGACTCGGCTAGTTGACCATTCTGACACCAACCTGATATTAATGCCAGTCTCCGACTGATCGTAAAGCCCATGTGTCTCATAATTGGTAACAGTCGGATATCAGATCGATACGCTCATGTCGGTTTCGTCTCAGACTTGCCACATGGGTATTTTGGCATTAACGAGACCAATCCCTAACTAAACTTTGTTCCTTGTTGCTTACTATCAATGTCAATCTCTTGGAATTCATCGTCGAATAAATTATATTTATAAAAAACTTGTCTTGGCTTCGCTTTACTAAAATCCAAGCCATTTGATTTTACTATAGCTAAAAGTACTATTTTTTTGTCCTCTAGACCAGTGGTTCGCAAACTTTTTTAGTTCCCGACGCCCTTAATATATCAGAATTTTTTCCCGAATCCCCAAGTCAAAATGTCCGGCTACCTAATCGAGTTGATGCGGTTAGGTTAGTTTAAAAATATAATAATAAATGAAACACGTATTTCAAAATCCCAAATAACTTATCAAATTATTGTTTGAACATCTTAATGCTTAAGATGTCCTGAATAGAATATTAGTTTTGTCACTTGTTGTATATCTGTCCACTAATACTTTATTTTTTCTCTCTATGTTTATTAGGGTGGCTGTTAATCATAATATATTTACAGCACAATCACCATCGATAAGAAATAACGTAATATAGGGCAGGCAAACCCGCGAGACAATTAGTTGCGGCATCAATCTTTTTCAAGGCTTAAAATAATAAAAATATTTAAAGGTGAAAATTTCTGGTTTAAAATTTGACGAAACACTCTGATGCAAGGAATGTGTAATTAATAAATCCAGTAGAGTTTTCAGATCAGTCTATACCAGTTCAAGCAATCCAATCCAAGGACTGTCTACCCGTTTGCATGAGACAAGTACTGATTAATACCAAAACTTCTTTCCAACTATTGTCTACTGATGTCTTGTGGGGGGCTTTCTTTTTTTCTAAAATAAACCACCTGTGTACAGGGCCGGTTCTAGTCATTTTTTACTTATAAGTGAACAATATTTTGTCGCCCCCACCTCACGAATAATAATCGTGTAAAAATTTCCAATGTCCATCAAAGCTATTCCATTTAATCGTTTTCAAGATATGTTTGATCTTAAATAATTATTAGTGGTTTTTTATTTTAATAAATTAATTACTATTTAGTCCATTATTATGGAAATAAGTATGTCTTTTTTTCATGAAGTGCCATAATAAAAAAAGTCATTGCTGGGTCCGGGACCCACGGGTGCACCTGGACCCCTCCCCGGCACTATGATGTAGACATATTAAAAAATTTTGATGCAAAGTAGGTATTTGAGGTTGATTCTTTAATCCCCTTGTGAAAATATTTAGTGGTTACAAAAATCGTCAAAAACTGACATTTTATTAGCATCATTTAGCTGCAAATTTCATTCTTCCAAATTATTCCATAGTGGATATAATTAAATAAAAATAATCCCCCCCTAAATTTAGAGGGCTGTATCTTGGAGGGGTAGGGGGTGTTAAATAAAAAATTATATTCAAGACTCTCGCTTAATTTTTGCTTAAAAATCACCCTTTAACAGATTTTGAATCAATTTAGAAACACCCTGTATATATACTATTTATGTATATTATAAATTATATTATATTTTATTTTAATTCAAAGGTAATTTCATCTCTTAGATAATCTGTAGTAGTCTTGTCTATTTGCAAAATATTTACTCTATAATTAATCGGATTGTAAATTGGAGCATTCGTGCTATGGGGATCGATTTTATTGAGAAATATAAACGAGCAGCAAATTCTTGCTCTTGGCCATTATGGACTTAAATCGGTTTTAAAATACGGAACATTTCTGAATCAAATAACTACTTGATGTCCAAGTTGACTCATTTGCTTTAATCAAAGACTCGAGACACAGTGAATATTAAGTTAAATTTCGATAATAAAATATTCCACAGAAATCCACCAAATGTGGAATGAAATCTTGCAAGTTTATTACCGCATTCTCATTTCTTAAGAATATGACTTTTTGAAACATTAGTTTGAAATAAAAAATGTCCTGAATCTATTTTGGCTATTTATAGATTCTGTGTGTTAATACAGCCCCAAATGAGCCCGTCTTAAATTTTATTTATATTAGATTTTATGGGCTGGGCATGGGCCGAAGGCATCTCTGGATACGGGTCTTAAACAGCTGAAGGTTATAAGTCGCTGGGAAGACGGTGGCTGGGAGCGAGTTATATTATTGTAAACGTTTTTAAGATTGTTTTTTAAAATATTTCTATTTTTTTTTTAATTTAAAAAAAATAATAATAATAATTATATAAAAAATACGCGTTCCAAACCCTATCTCACTGCTAGAGAATTCCAGGGAACTCGAACGCTCATACAGAACAGAAAACTCTGCCTACATCTCCCGACAGCGTCTCCGGGTCTTTTTGGGTTACCACGAGTTGTTTTCTTGATCTTAATGTATAGAAACTTTTTTGGAATTTTTTTATAAGAATTTGTATAATTTTTGTATAATTTGATTGTATGAAAAAATGCATGTGATTTAAAAGTAATTAGATTCTAATTTGGATTTTTTGTTTGTAAATAAATAATAATGGGATATATGATGACCTCACATAAGGGTCAAATATCTAATTATAATGTAATATATAGAAGAAATTTATATAAACCCATTACTTTCATTCTGAAACTTTTGGGTCCAGGCACGTTATAAAGTCACATGAAGCTAAAAGAATTTTTATTTTTGACAAGGCTTGGTTTGATCACATATGTGTACCGCATTTTTTGTATAACTGTAAGTCTAAACAACCAACTTGGTCAACTTATAATTTTTTCTAAAAAAATATATCAATTAACATCCATTTGTAAAAAAAAATTTTAGCCTAATTTACTGAAGATGGCCAAATAAAATTCAGGCCGAAACGTCTCATTAAAGGTGTTTTATTGAACCCAGTGATTCCATCTTTGGCTGATACCTCCAACCTCCTCATTCATCTAGTACAGTTTCATCACAGCCACGAACTCTTACAATATAAAAAAATCAAGACTTAATTTTTTTCTTTTTTAAATTATTGTATATATTTTAAATAAAAGAAATAGCAAAAGCTGCACGACTCTTTATTGAAACTTTGTTAAATATAAATAAATTCCAGCTATAAAAATTGCTGGAATCCTATATTTAATAATATAAATTAATAATATGCACAATGTAAATTTGTATTTGTAATTAAAAATATTTTGTATTGCAGTTTTCTAATTTATTAATATTTTTTTTAATATTATATTATTTTTATTCATGGTCGATTATTATTATTATTATTAAAGCTAAAAAAGTTTAATTAGCAAAAAAAATGGTAATAAGTAAATTATAATCACAAAGTGAAATTACTCTCAATGCATTTCTTCTGGGAGCAATTGTTCACTATTTGAGTCTACCGCTAGATTGCAATAGAAACAGCAATCTGGGGAATTCTAGCTTATTTGGAAGACCAAACTAGTGGATTTATAATTTCAATCGATGGCAACACTGCTGCATTGACATCTGACGGATTTAATCTATTTAGCATTATTTCATCTAAAAAAAGAAACTATATTTTTCTATAGTTTTTATTTATGTTATTTTTTTTCGTGTATGCTAAAATTCAAGAATATAGTTTTATTAAATTATAAAAAGACTATTCCATTCAATATTATCTATTAATTTTTTGTTTGAACGTGAAGAAAATATATCAATTATGGCTGAAATTCCAATCATGGAGCACAAATACCCAATTTATACAGGTTAGTTTTCTCGTGTCAACATGTCATGGAATATAAATAAAATGTTTTATTTATTTATTAAATAATTAATTGTTATCTATATTGAACATTGTTATTTTTTTATTATTGTTTTAAATTAAACAGTTGAATAGAAAAATTTCATTCTTGCCTCGAATTGATCAGAATCTTATGCTTATTTTAAAAATCTTGAACAAATTATAGTTAATAAATTTATTTTATCTATATTATAATTATGTTGTGTTATTTTTAATAATTATTTTGGTTTTCAATAAAAGACTAAATTGGTTTAATTATAATAAACTTCCACTAGATTCAGTTTCATTATTCATTATTAATTTTTATATTATTGTCATTTCCGTCCATAATTTGTATTAATTTGAAAGTTTATAATACAAAAATAAGGACAAGTTTTTATGTGTGACTTTTTTATTTATCAGCCAACGTTTCGTCAACTTTCCCGACTTCTTCAGGGCTTCAAATTGTCATGCCACACATTTGGGTAAATTTTCTTTTTATCTTCGTTACCATTGAAGACCATCAGAAACACAAATTTCAAAAAACATTCGGCACATTCACATAAACAAATTGTTCTTTCTTTTCTTTTTATATTAACACAATTACATTAGATATAAAACAGAAATAACATAAATAGAATATGAGGCAACACTATTTTTAAAAAGAGAATAGAATATTTTTTCTTTTGATCCTTACATAAAGAAATCTCAAATTTAAATAACACTAAAATTATATTATCTTGTATTTGTCTACTTTATTAAAAAATATATGTCAATCACGCCGGCCAACTTATAATTAAAATGAAAAAATCCTTTAGGAATCTATTTTTACTGCCAACATTTAATTACATTTATTTTGCAAATTTTTTATTATTATCTTTGTATATTTGTTGAGCAAAAAACTATATACGGCGCTTAGATTTTGGGTGTCCATTCTAAAATTCACCCTGTTGTTTAAAGAAATGTGAATCATTTAACTTATTATTCTTTTTAAATATATTGGTTCGAAATCTAATATCGATGTATCATTAAATTAGAAACTTTGGCTGATAAATAAAAAAGTCACACATAAAGTTTTTTTTTTTAATAATGATATTGATACAAGAAGACGTTACACCAAGAAGGTACAACCTCTGTAGTCCGCGGTGTACTCTTGTATCGTGAATAAAAAAAGAGATACAAAATTTGTAAATTAATCAAAATAATTAATTTCGATTCAAAAAATGTTTATATAGTTGCTAAATCTTATATGTATTTATTTATTAATTCTCATTATATCGGATGTTTCATGACACCTTAGCATTAACATATCAAAAGGATAGAAATTATTTAAATCTAACTATTAATAATTGAAATATTATCTTTTTCAGGGCCACATTTCTTGTGCTGTGATTGTCGGACGATGTTCATTAGTGAAGAATTCTTGAACAAACATCAAAAGAAATGTATACATAGGAAATTACATTTAATTTTAAAAATGAAATTTCAATTGCGAAGAAATACATCAGCTGATGGTAAGTTCATTTATTTGATTTATAACCTTGGAAGCATTCTCCTAAAACCTTTGTCCATATTCTAATTTTGATGAAATTAAGTCTCTGTCCTCCAATTCGAAGACCATTATAATATCCAAGGGATTTTTTTTATAATGATACTGATACAAGAAGAAGTTGCACCAAGAAGGTACAACCTCTGAAGTCCGTGGTGGACCCTTGTAACGTGAAGATAACGGGAGATTTAGGGATTGGGTAGCAGTCGAAGGTATCTGTGGATGCTGGTCTTGAAAGATTGAAGGTTATAAGTAGCTGGAAAGACGGTCGGGGGAAGAAGGTTCAGTCTCTAGATGTCATGGGGATAAATGAATTGTATGGCGAATGCGTTTGTTCGATTAGTATCTAGTTTAAGCGCGTAGGGGTGTTGAATTTTAGAAAATCGTGTATTTCGCGCAAATGAAGCCTTTGGTGGGATTATCGATTTTATTTCGTCAGAACAAAAGCCATGGTAATATCTATAAAAAGGGCGGAGACAGATCTACGATGGGCTAGGGGTGAGTGTCAGTTAATGTAGGATCGCCTATCAAATTGATGCTCGCCTCTAGTGCATCTAAAAGGTATTAGAGAATGCTTAGGCTCCTCACAAATGCGAGCAATATTCAAGACAGGGGTGAATTTGAGCCTTGTATAATATAAGGAGTTAGTGGGGGTGAAAAATCGTTTGGTTCGTAAAAGAAAGCCAAGCTTACATGCTGCAGCTTTTGCTACTGAGATAATATGGTCATTCCAAGAGAGGTCAAATTTCAGGTGACACCTAACATTGATATCTTATTACGGAATTCCGAATGAGCTCGAATCAAAGAAATGTCGGAAGGGTTCCTATCTGCGCGCCTAGAAATTATGCAGCATTGTGTTTTGCTAGCATTAAGTTTACCAAATTGTGGTCCCCATATTTTAAGCATGCTTAAATCTGAATTTATTGAGGAGGCTATGTTTGCGCGATTGTCTAGTAAGGATTGAGCGTTGTGGAGGTGCTATCGTCCAGCGTAACAATGTATTGGATTAGAGGGCAGATTTAATAGGTCATTAATATAGATAATAAAGAGCGTGAGAGAGATGACTGAACCCTGAGGAACTCCAGCATTAGTATTAAAGGACGAAAAGGATGATATTCCGTCAACCTCGACTTTAATGGGCAGTTTGAGAGAAAGTTCTCAAGCAACTTGCAGAGGCTCGGGGGAAGGCCAAATGCAGGTAATTTGGCAAGAAGATTTTGTGCCAGACATGATCGAAGGCCTTTGAAATGTCTAAGCCTATTACGAAGAATCTCTTTACCAGACTCTAGTGCTTTATTCCAAATATGGATTATATATGCTAAAATATCGGCGGTGGACCAGAAATTGTCTAAAGCCGTATTGACTATCATGGATTAGTTTATTAGATTCTAAATGGTGAAGAACTTGCTCTTTAATGATTTTTCCATGATTTTAGAAAAAGGAGCCGAAGTTATGGCGATCGGACGATAATTGGCTACATTTGAAGGATCTCACTTTTTTTTTAATTGGTTGAATTCTTGCTGTTTCCAGCTCTCCGGAAATGAGCCAGTGGTATATGAAAGTTTGAAAATTTTTGAGAGAATAGGAGCAAGTTCAGGCGCGCAATTTTTGATTATACTGGTGGGAATGTTGTCTGGAATGGCGGCTGAATTAACATTTAGGTTTTTTTATTACTTTTAATATTTTTGGTATTCTGAATTTAATATCCGACATAATATTGGTGCTAGGGGTATAGGGCGGGGGTCAAGTCCCTTGTCGTCTAGGGTGGCATTGGTCGCGAAGAATGAAGCGAATGATTCAGCTTTAGAGAGGGCGTCAGTGGCTATTGAGCCGCTGGAAAGATTAAGGGGGGGAAACGATGATTTGGAGGAGTTCGTAGTTAATTTCCTCGTGAGATGTCAGAATCGATTTTTATTAGCTGGGCATGCTGATAAAATCGGTCAGCCCATTTTCGTCTAGAGACTTCTTGGTTTCATTAATAATTTTGTTACACTGGTTACGAGATTTTGAAAAAGCAATTCGTTTGATGTCCGTTTGGCAGGAAAGGAATTCGTTGAATGCTTTATTTTTTTCACGAACAGCTTCGGCGCATCGCTTGTTAAACCAGGGTTTTGAATAATTTTTCCCATTTACATAGGGAACACACTGTTCAATGCCCATCTGAATTACTTCTTCAAATACAGAAGCACATTCAGAAGCATTTTTATTTTTTAATGCGTCATTCCACGGGAAGTGTCCAAAGAATCTACGCATCTCATCGAAGTTGGCTCTATTAAATAGCCATATTTTTTAATTTGTGGCTCTTAGTCTTAGAAGTTGAAAAAGACATTAATTTTTATCAGAGAGTGGTCGGATTTATTTAGAGGGGCGGATAGAGAGAATGTGAATGTCGATGGGTCAGTTGTCAGAATAGATCAAGAAGATACGCTGTGTGTTTGGGATTGTCAGGTATTCTAGTAGGACAGTCAATGATTTGAGTGAGATTGCAGGCTATAGAGAAATCATAGGCTTCGCGACCAGCGTAGTAATTTGGAGCTGGAATGGGTCAACCAATCCTTATTATGAACGTTGAAATCTCCAAAGAAGAAATTTCTGAATTGGGAAATTATGATTGAATTTGGTCGCAACATTTACCAAGATAGTTGAAAAATTCTGAAAATTTCGAATCATTAGGGGACCTATATATTGCACAGAGGAATCTGGAAGATGAATTTGAGGAAATTTTAAGCCATAACGCATCGAATTTATCTGATTCCAAGAGGAAGGAAAAACGCGCTGGCAGGGGACATCGTCACGAACGTATCAGCAGACACCATTATAGCGACGAAACAAGGTGTGGAGAACATATTTGCGAAATTGAAAGATCAAGGGCGTTAGATTTATTTTGATCAATTTGGGTCTCGCTAAGGGCTAGAATAGAGGGTTGGTCGTTTTCAAGATGCTGGAATACAGAGGCTTTACTAGAGACCGCGGATGTAGTATAATGCAGGGTTAGCGTGGACATGATAGAGGGGTAAGGTGTGGATTATTTGATGTGCTAGTCAGAAATAATAGAATAGAATAGAAATCGGTATCACAAGTTGCGATAAAGAAAGTTAGAAATCATCAATAGCTAAATAGATGAAATCCAATTAACTCAGGCTATGACTTGAGCAGTGGTAAATTCTCCGATTCGATAATTAATTAATTAATTATCTCCCCGCCCAATTATTTATGTTGAATCTGTGGAGAAAAGAGAATTGTGTATTATTTGCTTAATAACTACTTCTAGAATGATACTAGTCTTAATAATAGATTAAATTTTTTACGATTTTATTTTTAATAATTTTCATTGATCAATGAATTCAAAATTAATTCCTTAGCACACTATATAGCCCAGTCCAATTAGACAAAATAATGCTAATCGGTGGAATAAAATCCCAGAATTTTGGAAATAATCTTAAACACTTCCTTAAGACTTGGGTTAATGTGTGTCAAAAGTCCCCGGGGGGGTAAAATTCCCTTTTTCCGATTATAACTCGAAAATAGTCCATTTTTTGTAAATATTCGACCTATAGTATATTAAAGTCGACAAAATTTCATACATAAAATGAAAACCACTCATCCTAGAAACTTGATTCCTATTTCATTCTTTAGAAGTTTTGTTGACTTGAACGTTTACTTGGACCATTTTTTGTTAAAACTTCTAGATTTATAGATATCCAGCATTTATCATGAAGGAAAAACTGCGATTTTTTGAAAAAAAAAACTGATCATTTCCAGTTTAAGTTTAAGTCAAGAAAACTCCTAGAGAATGAAATACTAATCAAGTTTCAAGGATGAGTGGTTTTCATTTTAAGAAAAAAAAATTGCAGCATTTTAAAACTACAACTTCAGTGCGGGAGGGATACCATTATCCAATTAAGATGAAACTTTGTTTGAATTGTAGCAAATTTAATCTAGTTTAAAAATGTACAGAATCGTCTTTGTCGAAAACGTGCTCCTTCATGGGAAAAATGGGAAAAAAATTGAAAAAACCGCGAGTTTTTGGGATAGGTATTCAAAAGTGATCCGGAGAAATTTTGTCCTCTTTAATTTACTATAGGACGGTCATTTACAAAATATTGGCCGTTTACAAGTTATAAACGAAAAACTGGAAAAAAGGAACTTTAAACCCCCCCCCACCTAGAACTCAAGCCACAATAACCTTGGGGACTTTTGAGACACATTAATTCAATACTAAATGAAGGAGGAGGTATCAGCGAAAGATGGAATCACTGGGTTCAATAAAACACCTTTAATAATTTTTAGTTATTAAAGGTGTTTCATTGAACCCAGTGATTTCATCTTTGGCTGATACCTCCTCCTTCATCTAGTACAGTTTCATCACAGCCACGAACTCTAACAATACACATTAATTCAAGTCTAAGGGAATCGTTTAAGTCCATTTCCAAAACTTTGGGATTTTTTTCTACCGATTTGTCTAATTTAACTTGACTAATATACTATTTTATCTAACGATATAATTGAATGATTTCACAATTAAAAATAACAAAGTTACAATAAACCTTTCTGTTCTATATTGAATTTCATCTCTAAATTCATCTCTTTAACACATTTATTTTTTTCCAGATACAAGTAATCAAACTAAGAAGGAAACTGAAGATTATTTCTGTGAGGAATGTTTGTCAGGATTTCTATCATTGTCTGAATTCGAAAGTCATATACAGGAAGGACATTCAGAAGAAGTACTTTTCTCAAGTGATGTAAGCGATCGGAAATACGGCACTGAAACCAAATTGGAACCCCCTATTGCCATGAATCCTCAGAGCGAGAAGACTTCTAAAGTGGCCTTTTATAATCGAAATAATGCCGCCAAACGGTCTTTACCCTCTCCTAACGATAAAAAAAAATTGAAATCAAAACAAACTAATCAATTTTTGGGAACTATTTCTAATAACAAGCATACAGGCCCAAAGTCTTTCGTCTGTGATCAATGCGAGAAGGGTTTTTCAAATAATAGTAATCTCAAAAAGCATTTACTTATTCATACAGGCGAAAAGACTTTCGTTTGTGATCACTGCCAGAAGGGTTTCTCGCGAAAAGCTGTTCTCAAAAGACATTTACTTATTCATACCGTCGAAAAGTCTTTCTTCTGTGATCACTGCGAGAAGGGTTTCTCAGATAAGAGTTATCTCAAAAGGCATTTACTTATTCATACTGGCCAAAAGACTTTCGTCTGTGATCACTGTAATAAGGGTTTCTCAGATAAGAGTCATCTCAACAGCCATTTACTTATTCATACAGGCGAAAAGCCTTTCGTCTGTGAACAATGCGAGAAGGGTTTCTCACGTAAGAGTAAACTCAAAAAGCATTTACTTATTCATACAGGCGAAAAGCCTTTCGTCTGTGATCACTGCGAGAAGGGTTTCTCACGTAAGAGTAATCTCAAAAAGCATTTACTTATTCATACAGGCGAAAAGCCTTTCGTATGTGATCACTGCAAAAAGAGTTTCTTAGATAAGAGTAATCTCAAAAAGCATTTACTTATTCATACCGGCGAAAAGTCTTTCGTCTGTGATCACTGCGAGAAGGGTTTCGCAGTAAAGTGTAATTTAAAAAAACATTTGAAAATCCACACCTAGAAAATTATCTCTTTCTACTATTTTAAATAACCAAATTATATATTGTCGCCTTAGGGTGCTAAGTGCGCCTTAAACCTGCTAAATCCTGTGCTAAATAAATAAGTGCTCCTTAAACCTGCTAGATCGATTTTTTATCATATATGACATATTAATACCGTTCTAAAGAAAACGAGATTCAGCATCGTCCAAGTAAAACTGCTACTTAAAATTACGATCGTAAAATATCCTTGTAGTGAGTTAGCAGGTTTACACTCTAAGGCGACGATATGGTATAACTCAGAAATGGTAAACAGATAAATCAGGATACCCTGCTAATTACAAGGCAATTAAATTCGAAGCAGTTGAAACTGATCTCTGACGACCTACAGTCATTTAGATTCAATCTTTGAGTCTACTGAAACTATTTGTACTTCTCCCTTTGTCTATATTGTATGCCTCTTTTGCTTGAAAATTAAACAAGTCTTTCTCTCTTACATGTTTGAATATTTATTTTTCCCAAATTTGTCCTGTTTATAATTTAACTTACTTTTCCAATTATATTCATTCTTTATAATAATCTATAACTCATTACTCGTTAAGTAATTATGAAATAATTACTCGATACGCTTGACAAGTGAAATTGCATGCAAATACTCTCAAAAGTCGTAACGTTTTAGAAATATTACATTACACTTACTTGACCATATCCTAGTATGATAAAATTTAACATCGAATCGTATTGAACGTTCAATGTTTCGTAGCTTCACACTTTTTAATGTATAAAATTCATTCGGGTGCCAAGTTTGAAATTTAGCTATCAATTTTAATACGAAATTCTATTTTGAAAATAAAATTAATAGCAATAATAACGAAAATTTAAGATACATATTTATTTTACCCATACATAAAAGGCTTATCCGAATATATTAAGGAAATATTATCAGTTGACAATATTCATGCCACTTTTAAGTCAATTCACTCTCGTTTATTTTTTCCAAATTAAAATATAGATATTCGTTCTTAGCAAACACAAATAGGCCACTCATCGAACAGAGTGAAAATATTTTTCTATTTAAATAGGAAAATATTTTCAATCTCTGCCTATTTGTGTTTGCTAAGAATGAATATTAATAGAATGACAAATATGCAAAGAAGTTAATTTATTTGAGCCCTGAGGAAGTCAACAAAGTTGACAAAACGTTGACAAGAAATAAAAAAATATTTGCATAAGCTATTGTCCTTATTTCCCGACAACAACTTATTAATTTAATCGATGGACATAAATAATTAAAATATATAGTAAGTAGATGTCCTCTCTTATTTCAAAATGTTTTTTTTTTTTTTTTTAATGAATTTCTTGTCTATGTGTTCTTCTCTTGAACTTGTTCTTATTTTATTTTTTGGTTTAACATTTTTTTTTATTCGATATCTGTCTAAGGCCTTGTTTCGCGGGATCTAGTACTACTTGGGTCGCTTTGAATTTTTAATTTTAATAATTCTTTTTTAACTCATTAAGTCCCAGAAAACTTAAAAGTTGGAATTTTTTGGTGAAATTTTCAGGAACGACTTAATATAATGCTAAATATCATCCATGGAAAAAAACAAAAAAAATATGTCTGGGAGTTTCCGCCCTGCGAGGCGTGTGGTAAACCACACGATGGGCCTTATCTCAAGGTTTGCCTTTTTCAGTAAATTTTTTTTGTTTTTTTGTGTTTCCTTTGTAAATGTTAAAGTATTTATGTAGGTATAAGGGCTGATAATATTGCAAGGTAAGTATAAAAAACAAAATTTAATTAATTTAAAATATTTTTTTTAGAAAATTTTTCAATATATTTCATTTTATTTACGCTTTTGTTTTCGATCAATATAATATTCCTTGTTTTCGTGGAATATTTTGAGGCAGTTCTTTGCGTGAACGTGCATGTTGCACTTTTCACATAAAAAAATGTGTCTTTTGGACTCCAAACAATACAGGGGCGACGATTACTAGATTTGATAGAAGCGGGCGTACCGGTCACCCGAGGTAGATTTCTCCGACGCCAAACATTTTATGGAGCGCTATCACTTTTATTTTCCGAATTATCATTAGTAGCAATTTCTGTATTTCCCTCGGATGAAAGATGAAGGGGTTTTGTAATTATATTCTAGCTGAGTCATCGGTTTTGTCTTTGTAGAAGCAGCGACAAAACAATATAACTTCCAGGCATTTACCAGAGCGCTATCCAAACACTGTATCCACAATGTTCACCACCACTTTTTGCCTCTAATACCGATTCGATAATTAGCGACCCCATTGTCGTGTAAATCGCCACCGCCCATCCATCGGTTGTAGGTGTTGAATACGTGTGGCTGTAGAACACCAGCCTTTTTCTTTTTTTCTCTCCTATAACGTTGCACATTGGCTCAACGGTGTCTTAATTGGTTAAAATGGTGACTTTGGTATTGTCCATCCAACCAACTTCCAAAATGTCATTTGTCTTATCGAAAAAATAATCCAATTCATATTTCTTCAAAGCAATCTTCCCTCTAAATTTCTTGTCTGTTTTTAATGTGGCAGTCGCCAAATTGCATATGTATTATGATGTATCGTTCGTTCAGCATTTTGAATAATGGTCGCACTTTTGGAAATTTTTTAGCTAATTCAAACGTGTCATTTTTTGTGAATATGAAAGTCAAAATATCCGTCTACTTAATCCAGTTGATGCGGTTAGGTTAGTTTAAAAATAAAATAATAAATGAAACACGTATTTCAAAATGTCAAACAACTTATCAAATTATTGTTTAAACAACTTAATGCTTAAGGTGATGTCCTGAATAGAATATTAGTTTTGTCACTTGTTGTATATTTGTTCCACTAATACTTTATTTCTCTTTCTGATTCTATGTTTATTAGGGTGGTTGTTAATCAATAATATATTTACAGCACCCTCAACATCGATAAGAAATAACGTAATATTGATTAAAGGTGTCAAGAAGACTTTTTTCTGAATTTCCACGTATATGTCGACGAGTGGGTTTTTTATATAATAAATGCAAGATTATGGAATCCTCTATGAATTATATCCTATGCATATATTTCATAAAATGTAGATAGCGTAGCAATCAATTATGACCTTAATGGATTACTTTGAAAGGTTTTTATATATTCTCATTATATTTTAGATTTTATTAAAAATTAAAAATACATTTTTATAGAATAGACCCCATGGCGGTCTTAAGTGATGAATTTTTATCAATTTTGACGCTGCGCTGTAAGGAAATATCTATAGTTTTTATGGATAAAACGCAATGGAGATAATTCATAGAGAATTTTAATAATCAACTTCATTAAGTGGATGTTAATAAAGTAGTAATTACTACATTATAATTATGCTGAGAATAGTACAATGCAGCTGCTAGTACAATATATTATTTATTCCTGCCACTGAAAGAGGAGACAGAGGGGAATGTCGCATTGGATTTCCTTCACTGACTTTTCAAAACCCTGAAGAAGGAGGGAATAGCCTCCGAAACGTCGATTTATGAATAAAAAGAGAGTGTAAGTTATCTTCTTCTTTTTTTGGCCTGCCTCATCGATATACATACACTTAATTCACTTATCAGTCCGTCTCCAAAAATTACTCCAATCTTATCAACTTCATTTGTTATATAACCTTGTTTTGCGAAAAACAAAAAAGATTTTCCTTAAAAATACACAAAAAATGTCTGTTTTTTCGCCTTAATCAATTTTAGTTTTTGCTGCCCCTCATTCTCTTGCAGCTTCGCGCTTATTCTACATTCAAAGTACTAATAAAACATTTATAATTTTAAAATCTTGATTTTTTTATGCATTAAATATCAAATCATTTAAAGGGACATTTTGCTTATTTTTTTCCACCAATAAATCCGAAACGGTTATCATTGTAAAAACTATAATGTATTTCACTAATACTTTGATAACAAAAATCAGATAGTTTTTTTTGACAATATTATAATAAAATTATTACATTAATTTAATTTAGTTTTTTTTACTATCTATAAATATATACCTATTTTTGTAAATTATAATTTTGGAAAATCCCGATCCTTTTCCAGCTCAACAACTTTTATTTTTCTATATAAGCGCCCGTGTTAGAGAGAGAGAGAGAGAGAGAGAGTCTCTGCAGTTTTTTGACCAGAGTTGCTCCCATTTTTGTTCTTTATTCGTTCAGAGCCCACGAACCCCGATTGAAATCCTCATTACTGATAATTTCCGAAACGGTTAACCCCCACCACCGCCGACCATCTTCTTCACGAAATCTTCTAAAAGTGCATTACCCCATTACCAACATTTAAACCTTTTTTTTAATCAACTTTATTTCCCGTGTGTCTGCTACAATCCTAAATTGTAAAGGTACATATTTATAATTACTTTATTTTCTTATCTGAAACTCCATTATAGAAACAATAATACATTTCTTATTAAATAAAAACTCAACTCTTTTACATTCGATAATATTCTCAACATCCTAGATAAATCCTAATTCGAATCCTTAGTAACTTATATATGTATACTAGCTGCAAACCCGCCTTCGGCGGCCCTCTTGCTAGCCAGGGGGCACGCACCCTGGACCCGCAACCCACGAACCTCACCCTCACACCCCACTCCCAACCAACCACACCCCTCGAAATCCACCCAGCACCCACCTCCCGAACCATGAACCCGTGCCCAACCCCCACCCCCACACCAACACTCCATCCCGCACCTCTGCGTGCACCCCCACCTGTTGGCCAGCAGCAGCCCCTCCCCACAACTCTGAGCCCCACCTCATT
Source organism: Forficula auricularia (assembly GCA_024734495.1). Classification (NCBI taxonomy): domain Eukaryota; kingdom Metazoa; phylum Arthropoda; class Insecta; order Dermaptera; family Forficulidae; genus Forficula; species Forficula auricularia. The sequence continues at coordinate 8,303,877 of JALMQS010000291.1, read as the reverse complement.
GCATCCACCGCCTCGGACCTTCTTCCCGCAACCCCCGCTCCTCGCAGCTGCACCATCACCCCCGCACACCACACCACGGCCTAGCCCCCTGAACTCCACCCCCCTGCACCAAGGGCGGACCCAGGGGGCGGAGGGGGCGACCGCCCACCCATACAGGCCCGTGCATGGCGGGAGTGCAACAAGTGCGTCGCACGCAGAGGCCAAATCAACATGGGAATTTATAACATTTTTTTTATTTTAATGAACTTAAAATATTAGATATGAAATTTGTAAAAAAAACATTTTAAAATTGATAATAAAGTTCTATTTGTGTGTGTGGGGGGGGGCGTCGTCTCCGACCCCCCCCCCCCCGCTTGTACAATTCGATCGCGACACACTTTCGAGATAAAAAGTAGATCTTATATACATCGGGCACCTTATATACAATCTCCCCCCCCCCCATAAAAAAATCCTTGTACCGCCCTTGCCCTGCGCCCCCACCCTACACCGCCTCACTCTCTCCCCCCACTCCAATCCACCCTCCGCACCCACATTTTACATTTCTAACCTTCTAGTGACCCACAGATTATGTATACAAAATTTGGTTGAGTTTGCTCCAAAGGCAAGAATTTCTATTTTTTTTCACCCTCCCCCCAGCCCCTTTTTTTGGGTGGTTTTTGGGGGGAATATTTTAAACAAAAGTTGTCAGAAATCACATACCCTACAACTTTGCTTATAATAAAATTTGCCGTGGGATTAATAGTTTAAGAGTTATTTGATAATTTTAATTCGTGCGCCCCCCCAAACCCCGTTTTGGGGTGAAAATATCAAAACGTTATATAGCTAAAAACGTAAGTTAGAAGTCATCTGATTAAAATATGAAATTTCATAATAATCCCTTCAGCCGTTTTTACGTGAATCGTGAGCAACCTAGCAAAAATCTACTGTTCACGACCTATTTATTTATGTACCCCCCCCCCCCTTCGTTACGCAACCCTAAGTCTCAGAGCTACGAAATTCGAAGCTTAAGCTCAATATAGACTACAAGGAGTACATTTTTTTTACATAGGCAAAGTGGTGTAGGTTTTAGGTGAATCATGATATTAATTAATAAAGTAAAGGGAGTGTAGTTTCACAGTTTTTAACCTGTAAACTCCTGATGATGGACTAATAATCCGAAATATATTGAGTTTGTATAAACCTCTTTGAATTTTATTTCATTCACTGTGAAAATACACTCCCTTTACTTTATTAATTTAAAAGGAGTACAGCAAGCTTTTGGTTGGATTCGGAAAACCGGAAGTTGACATTTACATGAAAGATTTTTTTTTTTATTTTCTCAGAAACGGCACTAACGATTTTTTTTTAAATTGGTGTACTTATCAAGTGTCATGAGTTATTATTCGTGTATAAATTTTAATCCGATTGAAATAAAGAAAAGGGGTGTAAATTGGAGTGTTACGATGATTTCAAATAAGGGAGAATGTGAAAGTCGTCTGGTGACCACACCAGTTGATTATATATAAGAAAAAGATTAGTAGTACAAAAATTTATTTAACAGTTCTAGTACCGGGCCCGGGGGGGGGTTAACTCCCCCCTGCCCCACCCTCTGGACGGGCCTGGT